>RANZ01000014.1:0-159330 GCA_009805285.1 Neurospora terricola FGSC 1889 | reverse complement strand
CGAGGCTTATTTCCTCGGTTTGGCTGACCGCCTGGTCGAGGTCGCGCCCGAGTCCGAGGAGCAGGCCAAGGAGTGGGCGGCCATGGAGCAGGAGCCGAGGGACAAGATGGTGCTGAGCCTGGCGCGGAGGACGGCGCTGAGCGAAGCGGTCCGTCTGGCGCAGGAGATTTGCGAGGGCGGACCGGTGGCCATCAGGGCGGCGCTCAAGGCCGTGGAGGAGCCGAGTGAGATGGTGGAGAATGATATGTATTTGAGGGTGGTGAGGACGGAGGATCGCGATGAGGCGTTGAAGGCGTTTGCGGAGAAGAGGAAGCCTGTGTTTAGGGGGCGGTAAATGCGCTACGTAGAGAGTGATGGGGGTTGGTGGTAGTGCTTTTTGGAAATACCATTATGATGTTGAAGTCTGACACCGAGTGAGAATGAAAGACTGGAGGAGTAATCGGGTTACCGGGGTTTCTCCTGATGGATGGACCCTGGATGCATTTGTTCCATTGCTGTAACTTGTTTCATGTCCTGCCAACTGAAGTGTTAGAAGGCGTCACGGCTCCATCTGACACAGACAAACAGGTAAGGTAAGTTGAGGCTGTTGAGGCTGTGATGCCCCTGGTCCAGGTATTTTTGGTGTACACAGTAGTGATTCATTGAGTGGTAACGTCATTGAGTCCACCAGATGGCCATCAAGGTGCCAAGCTTTCGACATGGGTGACAACCACGGTACTTGACGAATTGCGATCTACCGCTCTGGGTCTCGATCCACGCGGGCAAATGTCGAAAAGGGGGTTTAAAACTTTGGCAGCTTTTGATGTTATCGTCGTGTTACTATGGTTGGTCCGACGGGATTTGGTGCTGTGTTTGGGTTGTGATGGTTGCCATGTGAAAGTGTACATGCGGTGTATCCTTATCATCAACACTCCCATCAGGCCTCGAAAACACAACCTCGTGACAAGATACTCGCCTCAGCTCTCTAATTGTTTCTGCTGTTCCAATGGATTTCACTTGCATCATAGCTTTAGAATCGTGGAGACAGCTACACCCTTTCCGTGACAGCTTCGACTGCTTGACAAGCTGACAGGACTTGACAGCTCCGGTGTTCCGTGCTTGATTACATGCGAGCCATGATCGTTGGCGGTGGAGTAGCAAGTGGAAGCGTTCCTGCAACCAAGGCACAGGAACTTCACAATTTGGACAATTTGAACAAATTCTAAGAACAGTCGAAGACCTGGACCAAAGAACAAGCTGACCGAGAATTGTGCAAGGTACGTACCTCCACAAAGGGGGAGGCCAGTGAGGTTCGCAGCTTCCCCGCCAAGAGGACGTCATTGGCCTGCAGGGGTTGCACTTGCACCCACAACACCTATGACATCACCGCGACGGAACGGTTCATCACTGAGAGGAAGGAACGACAAACACCTTTTTATAAGCACAACATCTTCCATCTTAAGACGGTTCCTTCTTCCCTTTCAATTCAGTCACACAAACAAATCAACTTCATAAGCAACAATTTCCTTGAGTCTTCTCTCAAACAAACAACAACAACAGCCACGAACCGATTCCCAAGAGAGGATCTAATCTGAACAACAACACAACAACAACACCTAAGATACCCACACACACAACACACAAATCATCACAATGTCCGCCTTCACAATCGCTACTCGCAGGGTCGCTACCCAGATCCCCCGCGCTGCTGCCGCCTCTGCGCCCCGCGCCGCTTTCTCTTCTTCCGTCACCCTCCAGAAGTCCATCGCCGAGACCGTAAAGGATACCCTCAACACCGTCAACCGCGCTGTTTCTGACAAGGCCCTCGATGGTATTGACATTGGCTGTACGTACCAATCCTCCTTCCACATACCCTCCTCTCTTCAAGAAATCTTACTAACATACTACCTTCCACAGCCAACGTAGCCTCAAAACTCAAAGAAACCGCCGACTCCCTCACCAACGCCGCCTCCGACGCCGCCGACGCCATCCCCAAGGACGTCAAGGGCAAGGCATCTGAGCTCGCCGGCCAAGCCTCCGGCGCCGCCTCCAACATTGCCGGCAAGGCCAAGGGCGCCGTCAACGAAGCTACGTCTGGCAACGTTTCGGGCACCGCCTCTGAGCTTGCGGGAGAAGCCAAGGGCAAGGCTTCCGAGCTCGCTGGAAAGGCCAAGGGCGCCGCGTCGGAAACGCTCGGCAAGGACGTAACCGGCAAGGCGTCGGAGCTTGCGGGCGAGGCGAAGGGTAAGGCGAGCGAGCTCGCTGGAAAGGCCAAGGGCGCTGCGAACGAGGCGACGAGCGGGAACTTGTCCGGCGCTGCTTCTGAGCTGGCTGGTGAGGCCAAGGGCAAGGCCAGCGAGCTTACGGGCAAGGCCAAGGGCGCTGCTAACGAGGCTGCTGGCGGTGATGTGCAGGGAAAGGCCCAGGAGCTCAAGGGACAGGCGAGCGGTAAGGCCAGTGAGCTTGCCGGAAAGGCGAAGGGTGCCGTGAGCGAGGGTCAAGGGAAGGCTAAGGGTATGGCTAAGGAGACGGAGAAGATGGCCAAGGAGGCTGGCAAGCAGGCCGAGTACTCTTAAGGGATTCAACCGCGAGTTAAGGAGTGTGTAAGATGGATTTGCATTTGGGATGAACAGGACCATTCAGTTTCACAAGGATGGGTGATAAAGGGAAGGGCGTTCAGGGACGCGCACAGCAGTATTGCATCATGATGACTATTACGAAGAATTTCCTTTTAATCAAGTCGAATTGTAATATTATTGCATTTCACAACACTCATTCTCATCCTTTCAAACGTGAACATATGGTATCAAAATGTATCAGCGCACAACACCCAACTTCCTACCAACCCCCCCCTAGACCTCCTTACGAAAGTCCAAGAGAGAAGGAAGCCAGGACAAAAAAGAAGCAAAAAGCAGACATCCATCAGCAAGTCGATCCGTGCCGACGGGTGACTTTTGTCTGCTCCGCTTCTTTTCTCCCACCACTTGTACTCTTGGTACAATTCCCACCAAGTGACGCTGGCAGTTTTCCCCTTATATGCTTGTTTGTTTCTTCACCCAATCCAACCCCGTGAAGGGTGGGGGATCAAAACGGAAACGAAGCGGGAAAAGCTGGTGTTTGATGTACCGCTCGGAATACAGAGCTTGGAATCAAGGATTGATCTCGCCTTGTGCTCCACCTGAACGTGCGGAATTTTGGGGGAAAGGTGGTATGGGGGTGTATGTGTTGTATTGTCGGGGTGTGATGATGATGGTGGTGTTTGGTGCGAGGTGAGAAAGGGTGTAAGAAAGAGAAATGATGAAAGGGGATTGGGAGTGTCTCGGATGGGGAAGAGGAAGAGAAAGGGGAAGAGCAAGCTGCGGTAAATAGCTGAGGTTAGTTGGCACAAGAATGGCATGGTGGAAAAAGGGGTCAAGCGAAGCGAAGCAAAGGCCGCAAACTGTGTATGCAGCAGAGATGCAACTGGTCCCTGCCCGACTGAAGATTGACGATACCGGTATTCTCTTCGTTCAAGAATATCCTATGCATCATAGCAGAGAATACCCCTTCTCCTTTAGGTAACCAGTTAGCTTTGTCGGGTATCTGTACACAACTTCCATATTCCTCCAATTGTCTCATCCCTAGGTACTCGGCACATCGTTGCTGGTCTCTTGGTGAGCAAGAACCGGTGCTGGTGTAAGTTAGTACGCCGCCGGTTGTGATTTTCGGGTGTCAAGTACGGCGCCTTCAGTTCGGTGTTTTTCGCACCCGTCTCGCAGATGTGTTGTCGCCGTGTCAAGCCCGAACGTTCAGCCCTCCTCAAAAAACACCCTCTTAGTCCCCTGCTTATCCCTCTGACTCTCCATCTCCTCCAACTCCCTATCAATCTCCATGATATCCATCAGCTCCGCCTCAATGTCCCTTCCCTCCGCCTCCGACTTGTCATCCTCCACGTCCGCGGCAAAGTTAAGGTCATTGATGAACAACAAGCCCGGATCACGGCCCTGGCTCTGGCTCTGGCTCTTTCCTCCTCCAAAGGCACTCAACGCCACAGTTTCCTGGGTATCAGCGACCCCTTCCTCGTCGATCTCCTGTGTTGATCCCGCACCGTCGAAGCTTGCGCTCAGGGATTTGACCGCCTCCGCCTGCTTGGGTCTGAGCAGCTTCTCCCCCCTCTCTGGACGGGCTAAGCTGAGGTTGAACGCCACGGAGCTGGGTTGTTCGGGCTTGGGGTAGGCGATGATCGCTTTGGCGGTGCCGTTCGTGAGATCCAGCCTGGCTTTCTTACGGGCAGGTAGGGGTATCAGACGGCGTTCTGTGGACGAGGAAGCACCGGCGGCCGCTGCTGCGGCGGATTGATCGAACGCATCTTCGCTTTCGTGGATGACTACCAACCTACTTTCGCCTAGCAAAAGGGTTTCGATCGGTAGTTGCTTCCCTTCTGTTGACTCGGTGAGGGATCCGGTCGAGCGGGGGATGGCGGTGGCGGCTGTTAAGCGCTCGCCGAGTAAGCCGGCGTGGAGGTCGGTGAGGCGGAGCCTGCGCGCGCTCGGTTGAGAGCTGCTGTTCCAAAGGTTGCCTCCAGTTCGCTTCAACTGGGCGTCCCAAAAGCGGGAGAGGATAGGGATGGTGCAGACGATAGGGTTAGTATGGTCGGCGCCGGTGTTGGAGAGCCACAGGATTGCAGACTCCTCGCCTAAGCCGTTGCGAGGGAGGGGAAGTTGGGAGACGTAGACGCCGCCTTTGATGGTGGCGAGCTTTTCGGGAGCGCTGGCGGTGCTGGAAACCGCGGAGGGGAAGATAAGGGGTGCGGATTTCTGTGTGGTGGTGGGAAGGTTGCGCTGGGGCTGAGAGCCGGTGGTGGTTCCATCTAGGTAACCCGAGACGCTGAACTGGGTGATTGCTGATCCACGGAGGCCCGAGTTGGCCTTGGTAAAGAGACCGGCGGAGGAGGCAGTGGTCGGATTGGCGTTGTCAATGTCCCAGATTCCCCACTGCCCATCGGCCAGCAGCACGAGGACCGCCCGGCCGTGGGCCATCCACTCAGCGCCGACGACGGGTTTGCGAGAAGTAGACATGCCCGTCCCGCGGGCAAATGGCTGGTAGAGTGAGACCAGCCATGAGCCCTGAGTAGGGAATGGGCCCTCTGAGGTATCGTCCGAAGGAAGAGATGGGATGGAGTAATCGTAGATTCGCACCGCATGCGCTGGATCAACAACAAGAAGCTGTGTGACGTGCAGCGGGTTGAACGAGATGCCGCCGAGTGGTGACGGGAGGTACTCAGTCTGGAACGGCTCGACACGCGCGGTGGTGCCGGGCGTTGCGTCCAGGGGAACATCCCAGAAGCGCAGGGTACCGCTGGCCTCGCGCGTGTGTGCTGCAACAATGGCACGGGTTACAGACCCCTTACGGTTCTGTGATGACTCCGACCCTGGCTGTCCCTTCACGAGCGTTATGGCTACTCCTTCCGAGGGTTTGCTCTGGCCTGCTAGCAAGGTGAGAGTCTCCCCCCATGCACCCTTGCCCGCATTTCCAGCGAGCAGGCTGTTCTTCAGTGCCGGTCGCGTCTTGCTCTCGTTTGAGGGAGGTGTCAATGGTAGCGTTACGACAAAAACGTCGCCGTTGGCGCATGTGACTGCAAACAGGATCTGCTCTTTGAGGATTTGCGCTCCGTTCCAGGCTGCGTCTTCGACGGTGCAGGTGGGCATGGGTAATACAGCGATGTGGTGGACGGCTGTGCCAAATGCCAGGTCGAGAGTTTGGACGATGTCGGCGAGCGAGGAAGCATCGGTAGTAACGGTGTCGTCGAACTCGGGCTTGTCCACGAAGGGTGTGGATGGGATGGCCGGACTCTCGTCGTCCGAGTCAATGATCATAACGGCGTCTTCCGGCTTGGCCCCATTTTGCGCCGCGTCTGCTGCTGTCTTTGATGTCTTGAGTTTGCGACCGCCACGCCAAATCAGAGCGACGCCGTTTTCGTGGCCGTAGATGAGGACAGTGGCGCCTTGGGGAGTCTGGACGGGGTATGTTTTGATGTCGTACACTCGGCTCTTAAGGGGGTATCTGATACACTGAAGTCAGCTTGTGTGTCTTCGTGTGTTAAAACGATGGGATTGAGGACTATGCGCACGTAAATTGTGTGCTTTGCGGCGTGCGCCGTGTTCTGGGAGTGGTTGACTGCATCGTCAAGAGTCGAGAAGGTCGACAAGAAGCGAGAAAGAGAAATCAACAGAAAAGAGACGGATGCGCTATTGGAATGTCGTTATCATGGCCTTATTACTGGGATATTATGGCGTAATGGAGTTGTAGAGGGAGGCGGGATTATGGTATGAAAGAGTGGTTGGCGATGCTGATGCTGATGGTGTTGGTGTTTGATCTTGGCTTTGGAATTTGGAAACATGAAGCTCCCTCCAGTTGCTCGACGCTTCTGAAAATCACCGCGTCACAAACGCGCAAGGAGAGCTTGGACCATCAGAGCTCATGACATGACAGCACCTATGAAAGTGGTCTGTGCGCTAAACTCGTTTGCTCGATGCCAGATCACGTGTCACAAGGAAGCACAGACCAACTGAAGCAGGACGTCGTGGATGTCCCCTCGGCGACACTTCCCGTCCTCGACTTCCACAACAGCCACCCCGTCATCCAACAAGACTTGTTCAACGTCTCAACACAAGAACTGGAGCTGACAGAACGATTTCTCCTAAATGCCCACTGCAAGCTACCGCTTAATCCTAGTCGCTGCGCCATCCAACTCGGAACAGAACACTTCCCTACTGCCTCGTCATTGACATCTCCTCCATGGTGCCCACCGCTTTCAACCGATAAACAGAGCCCTATGCGATGACCTCTGGCCCTACTAAGAATCTGAGAAGCATTTCTCTCCTTCTTACCTTCTTCTCACCTTCTTCTCACCTTCTTCTCACCTTCTCACCTTCTTCTCACCTTCTCACCTTCTCACCTTTATCTCACCTTTATCTCACCTTCTCACCTTCTCACCTTCTCACCTTCTCACCTTCTCACCTTCTCACCTTCTCACCTTCTCACCTTCTCACCTTCTCACCTTCTCACCTTCTCACCTTCTCACCTTCTCACCTCAACCTGCTACCTATTCGTTCTTCACCTTCTGTTATTCTGAACTTCTCGCCTTGCAAGATCTCGGAGCAATGACACGAACTAAACTCTCCTTTAGACCCTCGATCTCTCGTATAAACCAACTAAGGCGCCATCTTCCAGATATGTCACAAAAATCACTGGCAATGACACGGAACCAAGTTTGAGACTGCAGTCAGATTTATTTTGTTTCGAAGAACCAATGATCCGGATCAAAGCCAAACAGACAACCATCCCTTCCAAATCAGTCACTCCCAGCACAATATTGGGAGATCATCCCCAACACCCAGCCAGCCAAACCAAACCAACCAGCCGAAGAGGACAAGAGCTACATAGACCAAAGTCATGCACTCATGTTATCTTTTGGTATCGTAAGAAGAAGTCGTTTCATTGTTTTGTTGTCGACAAGAGACCGCTTAAGTGCAAGCAGTGCAGATGGCAGCAGCGGCGTTGATGACAGTGGTGGCAACGTCAAAGCCGCAGCCGGCGAGAACGCAGCCGAGAGCGGAAGCCTGGACCTGAGCAGACTTGGAGCACTGGCAGGCGTAGCCAGTTCCAGTGCAGCCGATGGCGGAGGCAGCAGACTTGATGCAGGTGGCCTGTGAGACTGTTAGCCAAGGGCTGACTCAAAACTCAAGAAAAGGAAGAACGTACACCGCACTCGGGCATGAGGGTGGTCTGGGGGCAGTCCTGGGCCATGGCGACGGCGCTGAAGAGAGCGAGGGCGATGGTGGTGAACTTCATTTTTGAAGGTTGTTTGGGGGTTGTTGGTTGGTTGGTTGGAAGTGTTGGAAGTATTGGAAATGAAGAGGCTGTTGATGCTGATGATGAGAGAAGAAAAGTCGTCGATGAGGGCGGATGAGAAGACCTCTTTATACCTTTTGCGTCGACTCCTTGACTCTTCATCCAACAACTGCAACTCGGAGACACAACAACATCGTCAAGTTGCACATGGCAGGACACGATCGGCCTCGGCTTCCCCAGCCTCAACTTCTGACTTTTTCACGATGCCGGATGCCTCAACAACAACGTTTGGCCCGTACACACAGTGTTGGTGTAAGGTTGCTTTGCCACTAGCGCCGAGTTCTTGGGCAGCAACACCAACCGTACCACTCACGAGAGGCTCTCATCCTCTGAACGACGAAGGAGGGGTCTCGTTCACGATGCAGATCTTCCTTCCCCATACTCCACAGTCCCCTGAGGGCAACGCAGAACTGACAAGTGCCATCCATGAGTTGATCGASTCGATCATGATTGGTGGGCCGCCGGGCTTACCCGTCCTTGCCGTTGCACTATAGACGGGAGCAATGCTTCCTCGCTTTGCCTAGCTTCCCCGCACACCACGCTTGCAAGACTTCGGGTTGCGGGGGAGCTTCCGCTTTCTTTCGGGGGTGGGTGACATCGTTTGAGATCCAAGTGGGTCGGATCTTGTCAGCTCCTGTTCAACGTCAGCCATTGTGGCATTGTGTCCGTGTTGGGGGACACTGGGGGCCACGAAGGGAATAAGGAGGTTACATCAAACTTGGAGTTGAAGCATGTTATTGGTGAAGAGGCCAAGGGAAGTTTCCGGCCTCCTCCTTCGAGCTGCCTCTCTCAGGCACAAGGGGCGCAGGATCCAATCTCAACACAGACGGGTTTGCCCGCGGAAATGATTGCAGGACTGCCCCGTTGTGAGACACCTTTCGGCGCTTACGTATTGTTCTTACCTATTTTGCTTCTATCCTTCTTTTCATCCTTTCTTCATGTGATTCTGTGAGGCAATTTGCCTGTGTGAACAGCTTTTCAGTTGAGGCATCGAAAACATGCTAGCAGAAGGCGACAATGGATCTTCTAGATGGAGTCGAGTCCGGCCTGCCGTCCACCCGATAAACCTCTGCGAGATCTACATGCTCTGGACTCATGGTCCAGCAGCCAAGTGGTGACGATCACCTGTCAGAACCGCCGTCAGAACCGCTGTTAAGCCCCTGTCGCTCACTGCTACTCACCACAAGTTCCCCGTTGATTGTTCCACCGCTCTGACTGGCTAACAGCTGTGGAGAAACCTGTTTGGTTGTTTGTGTAGGACTGGTGGGTTGCGGTTGGACCGGCACCTGGACGACCAGAATGGCGTACCCGTGGAGATAGGGTGGCTTTCTCCCCTATCTCCACGGGTAGCTTTGTCGATGGTATGAAGTCTCAGTGCTACGATCCCCGCTCCTCTGCAAATGCAACCGGCAAAAGGCAGGCGAGCAGTGTGAAGAGTCTGAAGACAGCGAGGAACCTCAACGCCGAGGTTGCCAAAGAGGTTGAGAGCACAGAGTTGGGGATGACAACAGCATGTGAAAGGATTGCAACATCGGAGTTTTTGGCTTTGTGCGAGTTGCACTTCGCTGGTGAGTCTTTGACTCTCTGTCAGTTCAACCCAGGCCAGCGCGCGGTACTCAAACCCAGTGCGTCTCACAGATAACTGCAGAAGTCACACGCATTGAACGGAGGAAGCAAAGGAAACAAAGCTTCCCATGAAGCTCCGGCTTCAGACTCGAAGGGAGCTGAAAGAATTGCGGCCCCGATACAATTGGAAGGGCACAATTCATCAGCGAAGAGCGCAGACGCCGAAACCGGATACTGCTATGCGAGCTTTGGAAGCTAAGCTCGTCGGCCTTCCCCTCTTCGTCGCTGTCTTTCGCCAGCTCAGCTCCTCGTCCTGATGAGGTATCAGGTCGTCCTCGTCCCCATTCCCTCGCCCACTCCTGCTTGAGGTGGGCTATGACCTCCTTGGTTCGGCAACCTCTACATCCATCTCGTCGCAATGCTGCATCTCTAGGGACATGCTCTCTGCAGAGAAGTTGTGAATCAGTGGATGGGTGAGAGATGTCTGTTTGGAAAGAGAGTCTTTATGATCTTGGTCAATGGGGCGATTGGACGACCGACATGTTGACAGCCTCTCTCATGGCAGGAGCAATGTCAAAATGTTCGTTCTTACCCAGTCTGTCACCTGGATCTCAGTGGCTTCAACATGGAAGTGGTCTTGATTGAAATGGATTTTGAAAAGAGAAAGAGAAAACCGAGAGGCAAAACCAACGTAAGTAAAAGAGCATCGACGAAAAGTATCAAAGAGAGTCCAGTCCTAACAGGTCCTAGCACACTGTCTTCTGGTGCCACCTCCACCGTCACCATTAGAAGGCATCCAGATAATCCAGGTCTGCTTTCCCCCATACGTCCGTCACAGTGGCTGTATCCTCGTCTCAACCCTCGAATGTCCAGTCCCCAGAATCCTGTTCCGGCTCCTCGTCTTCGGCGTCCAAGTCAAGGTCGGAATCATCTTCCTCGCTCATTTTGTCCAGTTCATTCTGAAGCAGTTCCATAAGTTTCTCCTGAGTATTCTCGAGGACTTGTTTCACGATCTGTATTCAACCCGAAGGCCCCGTCATTAGCGCCCTTCTTTTCTGCTGGCCTTGTTCTACTTACCTTGTCTCTGAGTAGGTCCTTGGCTTTCAAGTAGTTACAGCAATGAGGGAGGGAGAAGTTTTCCATCGCCTTGGCCATGGGTACGGAGAGCTCGCAGCCTGGGTGGGCTGGGTCAGGAGGTGGAACAAGAAGAGTTCCGTCGGGCCCTATTATGGTTCTCGTGGCTCCCGTGGCCACCGTAAGTCCCGTGGCTCCTATGGCTGTGGTATCTGCGACAACCGGAACCGAAGCCTGGTTGACACTAGGAGATTGTTGGGTTGGCACTTCAGCAGTAACCGCGGCAGTGCCATTGGTAATGGCAGTTGTAGGAACAGGAGATTTGTCAGTCTCCTCCAAATACAGCCTGGCGTACCACTGAGCCAGAGCAGCCTTTTCAGACTGCTGCGCGCGCAAGAATGCAGGGTTGGTATGGTTCGGATTAACGTATAACAGATGTTGGTGTTGGTTTGGGGGCCCATGGACCGCATGGACCGCATTGGCGTGAGGCACGCCTCTGTTCCTTCCGTGGGCATCATACAGCACTGCATCAGGAGGCGTCACGGGAGGCGTGACAATGCAAGGCGCGTATTGGCTCCAATTAGGCTGATGGTGGTGAACCATTCCGAAGTGTCCGGCCATATTCTGCTGGGCTGCCGGGACAATGAACGCTGGGTGAGAACCGGGAGCGGAAACCCATCTGGTTGGACCCAGGTTGGCCGGCACGGAGACGAATCCTTGAGGCACCGGAGCAGCGTGGATGGGCCGCTTGGAATCTACCGGCCAGGGACCACCGGGGTGGTCCTCCGGATTCGGGGTGATGTGGTGACCGGTTGAATTCATCGTGCTCGGTAACTGAGTTTAATCTCATTCACACGAGGGCTCCAATCCTTGATGAAGTCTGGCTATTCTGGACGTGGTTTCTCCAAGAGCGCTTTTGGTATGACGCAGCTCCAATTGGCGGGAAAAGACTGACAAGTTGTGGTCTGGCTCGTTGTGCCCTTGTTGGGGTTGGTTCGGGGAATATTGCTGGCTTGTCAAAGGCGAGTATTGAAGGATGTGTTAGAATGTTGAGGAGGATGCCTTGGAAATTGGGGGATGCCCTCCCCCTTATAACTGGGCGGAATAGATTAAAAGATTGCTCACCCATATTTTGCTGTCTTCACAGCGAGAAGGGAAAAAAGAAATCCGGTGAGATATCGGCTCAGGAGTTAGGACTTGCAACATTACCCCGAGAAGTGTAGGTACCTGATACCAACTACGTGGGAACCCATACTCTTGACGTCGCTAATCTCGAATAGACGGCCTTTGTTGCGCAAAGATTTAGCCATGCATCATGGAATAAAAGTAACCATTGGGTTCAAGACCCTGGTGGTGTGTGTCATAATTACCGTTGTGTATAGGCCAGCACTCAGGAATGCGACTAGCCGTCGGCGTGGCGCCGAAAAAGCCTTTCGTGGGAAAGGAAATTCTTTCTCAGTCGAGGCTCTCATCTGATCATCATGTTACGGCCTTGTGCTGGTGCAAGTGTAAAGCCTGGCTGGAATCTTGAAGAAGTACACCAATCGCATCGCTCAATCGCTCACCATCTCCATGCCGCTGTCACCAACACCAAATGCGGCAACTGCTCTAGCCGAATTCCCAGATTCTTTGACGATGAACCGGGAGTTGATCGACTGGAAAAACCCTAGTGAACCCGGGAAAGCAGAACCAAAGAGAGCGGCGCGACGCCTGACGGAATGCGAATTTCCTAGCGGCCAAGAGGTTGAGGGATCTGCTGCGAGCAGCTCATTGGCATCAAGCCTACTATCAGCGTGCCGCACCGCTATTCGGTCACTCAAGGCTACGATGCAGCTCCGATGGAGGATGCGAGGATACCTTTGGCTTTGTGGGTTGAGGCTCCAAGCCAGGCTCTAAGCCGGCCTACCAATGGACCGGGGGTTGCTGACCGGGGCCCCCACCCAGGCTTAAAGCCATCCCACCCCCTCGGCTCTTGGCGGTATCGACGGCGATGTGCTTGGCTTTAAGCCTGGGCTTCAAGCCTGCTTCATGGAAGGCTTGAAGCCTACATGCGTGTTGGCATTGCGCCAACGATCCAGGTCGAGATTACGTCGAATCGATTGACTGGAAGGGTCGTACAGTTCGCGGGATTGGTGGCCTTGTTATTCGCTGGGCTTCAAGCCTGGAATGGCGCCGGATGGTTGGTTTGCATAATATAATGATGCTCTGTTGGACTGGCGATTGGTGCTGACATGCTTCTACTGATGATTATGGACCAATGCCCGTCTCAAAAGGGTTTGCCCAGCGTGCTGAAACGGTTTCTGGGCAAAGAGCTTATTCCCACGGCATCAACCCACGCTCTCATCCTTCCATACACTACCTGGGTATCTTTCGATCCACTCGGCCCAGTGCCCACTCGACGGATGTCATGATAAGCTGGCTGGGCCGGGTAGATGCGGCCCTAATTGGCGACTCTCTGATGGTTTGACAAATCCCAAAGTTTTCCTACGACAGCCGTCATCATCCATTCAAGCGAGTTACCCTTCGCTAGTTCGCTTCTCTAGCATCGGCGCGTCAAGCTGGCGAGATGCCAGGCTCCGTTCGCGCTTGCAGTCATGTCTGAGCTACAGCTGAATTGGGTTGACCGACAGATACGTTGGACGCTTCCTCGTTAGTTAGGTGTCAACCGAGGACAAACAGACACATGCGTGGATGGTTAAGTAGGCCGTGTCACCATGAGGCTCTGTCGGGCATGTCCTGACGATTTCAAGCTTCTGGCCCTTAAGCTTGAATGGCAGGTCCGGGTATCAGACAAGAACATTGGAAAGCACAACTGCTTCCCACACCGAGAATGGCATTAAGTCCTGGTTACCTCCATATATGAATGTTGCCTGGCCCCCATCTTTCGTGGTCATACATGTAGAACCAGACATCAAATTAACCACGAGATAATACGCCATATCTCTTCATACCGCTGCTAAAATTCCAAGAACCTTGACCACCTAGGGGGTAAAATGACGCCCCCTAGCTATACCTACAGCAACAGCCGCTTCACTGAAGACGATGGCCAAGTCCATCATTCACCGGGGCCTTCAGTCTCACCACCTCCTCCGTACCATGTGGTAGTGGCCGAGCGACTACGCCGGGCTTCAGCTTCCCATTCTCAGGGCCAGAGTCCTCCAATTTTGACTGCTTTCCGAATGCATCAACATGGGACTCAAACCCAGGGCCATGGCCACATCGCCTCTGTTTCTCCAGATTCCGCTTACGCAGCGGTCATGGCGTCTGGGATGGCTGGTGTTGAGGGTCTAGTTTACCACCACCTTGTTCAGGTGCCATATTCAGAGACAGGATACCCTCCTCCAGTTCCGTCGGGATTCCCACCATCCTCACCACCACCTCCACCAGTAGCAGCACTGTCATCACACCAAGCATCCGCACATCTCGTGCCTCAACCATTACCAACTCACACCGGCCGAGATCCAGGTCCTGCCCCATCACCATCCATCCAACCCAACCCTCCTGTTCCAACTCATCAACCAACCTTGACCTCAACCTCTACGGCTACGGCTACGAACTGCACCGAACCATCATGGACTCCAGAACAAGACCGCCTGCTTGTAAGGCTGCACAAAGACGAGCGCAAATCGCATCCAGATATCTCAGCAGCTTTGGAGGACGTGTTTCAAGTGAAGAGAGATGCAGACGCGGTTAAGAAGAGGTTGGCGCAGTTAAGGGCGAGGAGTAAGGTCTGGAGTGAGGATGTGAGTCTCTTTTCCTATTATCCCATCTCCAACCTCACCCTCGATCTACCTCTTCAAGACTCAAGTTACTCATTCCTTCCCACACAGAAGCTCAAACAAGCAGCGCAAAAAGCCATGCAAAGTTTCAGCTCGGTGATGCAAGGGGAACTGGCCAACAGCTTCAACTTCAACTCCACAGGCTCTACCCGAAACAGCATCAATGATGGCAACAATGAACAGTCTGTTGAAGTAAGACTGGCAGTGAGGTTGGAGATGGAGAAGATGTTGGCACAGGGAAATTTCACCAGAACGATGCAGGAGAGGATGGTGAGCGAACAGAAGGAGAGGAGTGCTCGGCATAGGACGGCGATGGGACTGATGGAACGTGGCCGGGAGTGGGTGAGTGGGGATGGGGATGGTAATGGGGACGAGTCTAGGGATCAGGTTGAAGACTATGAGATTGTGTGAGGCTGGGACCATTGTGACTGGAGTTTGGGCTTGTATGGCGGACATAATGGCCCTGGGTTCTCTGTCTTCTTGTTTGTTTATTTCTTTCCTTTTTTCTCTCTTCTCTCTTTCCTTCTTCCACTGTGGTAACAGGAGCTCGCGCATTTTGGTTCCTTGGTTCTTGGCGCTTTAGGGTATAGGAGTGGTTTGGACACTGCCGTGGGTATGATTGGGCTTAGGAAGCGATTTTCGGTGTGTTTCTCGGCATTTGTGAACCCACGTCCCACGACATGGCATCAAGGCATCAAGACAGCATACAAGTAGATACACTCCAATAGGAATCTGTATTATCTCGGGACATTCAAGCACGCCTGCAATCCTGGATATGTTTCCCTGCTAGTTTTCGAAGACCAAGCCCCCAAAGTAGTACGGTAGACACAAGTTCAATATGATCAGTCCCTACTTTGGCTTTGAGCTACGCTGTGTTGTCAGTTCTATGATGGATAAAACGGCTAGTCACGGTCTTGGAAGAGTACGTCTACAAACAATGAATTGTTGGCCCTCTACTTCAAGACTACGGCTTAAAGCGGCTCCTCCCCGGACGCTTTGCGGATGACGTGCGACTTGTGCACGAAACGTGGGCCGGACGCCGTATTTGACTGGGCCGGGCTTGTTAGGTCGGCGACCTAGCAGTGGACTGTGCAATGGCTTGGGAGTTTCCGTTTGGTGGAAAAGGAGGATGAAGCCCTGGGGATGGTGGTTGGTTGATGAAGGCACGACGGGAGAGTTGTGGTGCTGCTTACCACCTGGTTGTCGTCGCCGTACTCCGACCAGTGGTTGTTGTGATGCTGTCCCCATCTGCCCGGGCTGTCATGCGTGCTGCACTTGAAAACCGTTCTTGTCGTGCTGATAAGGTTACGGCGCTGTGTTCCCCGTTGCCGGGGTGCTGCACTAACACTTATTCATTGCAGTTACTCCACTTGACATGCCCCTGAACTGTCAAATGCTGTACCCCGCGAGCCGCTAAATCAGGGGCAGTGATGCAACGAACGGTGGAACCCTGCTCAGCGTTCCATTTGATTTGTTATTAACTGCTACCAAGGGATCCACTTTTGACGTCCGAGGACGTCTTTTCTGCCTGTGTTTTCCTCAGACACTCCTGACAAACTCGTGGAGCAGAAGGCGAAAGCTTTCCGATCTCTCAACATCATTTGAGAACGTTCTAGCTTTTGCTATACCTGAAAGGTTTCTTTGCGGGGCAGACAAAACAACAGGGCCACGAGGGCTTACCGGTTCCCACGCTGTGGCGGAGTTACCGGCTGGCCGGGAGGATGGGTTGCAGCAGATGGCGTCTGGTGGACAGCTGCGGCACTATCGATCCCCCATGGTGTCATTACCGGAAGTTTCTGGGCAGGTTGGGTTGGAGAAGGGGCACATTGCCTACCTGGGGCGCGGCCGGCCTGAGATGCGTTGAATATGTGCCTAACTGGGAGGCTGGAAAGGCAACTAAAATGGCATGATGGAGAGAACTTACTAAGCTCCTGTTGACCAGAATAAGGTTGAGTGCTCTTCGCTAGCGAGGCAGAACTAGCCGCGCGATTTTCGGTGAGCCAAACACAGGACTCTGCCAAGCAAGTCGACGTGGATGATGGGGAAAAGCAACCATCGACAGGTACCTAGTACCACGACCAACCGGCACCGATATCATCCAGTGGGAAGCTGGTGACTATATCCATTACCTTGCATTAGCGCACTACTCTGCTTGTACACTAAGACTGCTCAAGATTGACAGTTCTTTACAGGTCGATACAGAGTATAGCGAACGATCCCTTCTTCAACGCCACTAAAAGTATTTGCTGACAAGCCGTCACCGCACCCGCAATGACTGAATTTACTACCAGTTAACCAGGTAGTACTGTTACTTGCCTTACGTGTGAGAGCCTCCGCATTTGTCTCCGCAATCCTATCGGTGAGAGCTGGCGAGGTGGAGGTCTGGTTGCCTTTACAAACTTTCACACTCATTGGATCAGCGTCTCCTACCACATGCGACGATAGGACTGACAATGGGCTTTATGCCTACAGTGCAGAGATAAAATACGGATTGGACGCGTCGAAGCATTGCTCTACCAAATGTGACAAAGACCGACAACGGATGGCGGTAATGGTTGATGAGTGAACCCAGGAACACAGGTTGAAAACGCACACTGATACGAAGTTGGATAAGCACTTCGCGAGGCACTCCACAACCACGATTGGACATCACGTACCTCATCGCCTGGTGTCTGGAAATTCAAGGTTTTGAGCAGATGCCGACGAACACACATTTGCCGCTTTTCACCCACCTGCCATCGGTATTGCCTGGGCTTGAAGTATCACGGTCTTCGACACTACCGACCTTACTGCTTTCGGACCCTGTGAGATCGCGAATTGGACACGGGAGATGGGGCCTGACGACGAAGGCAGGGAAACCCAACTGTCGCAAATCGGAACACTGGGTCTTCCAAGGTGCCATTGTCAATCGTGCATTCCGGGCTTCGAGCCGGCGCAATGCCGGATATGGGGATCCAGACCCCGAGGTTCGTYCCATGACTGGTTCTGAACCACCACTGACTACAGGAGAACAGCTTAAAAATCCCGGACCTCCCATACTCACCCCCTACTACTTCATGCTCCTTTTCGTCCATTGCTTCAACCGCATGCCCTAGTCACTTCCCGAGTCAAGGCCCTGCGGAGCTTATTGTTCCGTTGGCCAGGCATAAATCTTTTTCTATTCATTGATATCAATCAAGTATCCTCTCACCTTGACGCCCTTGGCACAGTCATCATACCACTTCGTTCAATAAGGCTCTCGGTCGAAACAATCACTCGAATCTTTCCATCTGCGCCCTCAGCCACGCAACTCATACCATCTATTCTTTAACAGTCTTCACATCTGGTCCCATTCGATAGCAGCGACAACAACTATCACTCCCTCACTCCCAACTTGGCTCTTTCCTACCTATCCTATCGACCACGCATCTCCATTACGCATTCTCTAGATCATTGCCGAACAAGATCCTCTGGACGGTTGAACCGACGATCCGGCATCAGAAAATACGTTCTACGAAAGCCTTTTTGTTCATCGACACAACCTTCTTCACTTCGCTCTTTCCCAAGCCTTGACCGGTCGAGGACAGACCTCGGTCAGCAATCTACCCTTCCACTTTTCGATATCACCTTCCATATCTACCATGTCCATGCCAAATAACCCCCAATACGGAGCAGCTATGTCACCGACTCAGTCTCAGAATGGCCGCGCTGTCACCCCTATCAKGGATGGTTCTGAAGTAGGCACTGAAGAGCCTCAACTGTCAAGAGCACCTTCAGCTCACCACGAGCAACCTCTGCCCTTTGATCTCATGCAGCCTGGCTTGGGCTGGGATGTGTTATCAGCTGGCAGACCAATGACCGGTGCCCAGGTATACGGTACCTCAGCCTATAACACCCAAGGGGGGGCGTACATGGGTCAATATCCCGATATCCCAACCGACACTGGCCCCTACGCAGTCCAGCACGCCTACCCTCCTCCCACCATGCCCTATGGCAACTGGCAGCCACAGGCGCTGTTTGGGACTCATGCAGGTACTGATGCAGGGCAAGCATCTCACCCTCAGATGCACTGTCAGCCTGGGACGAGCCCATCTACGCCGCAGGACCATCACGACGTCTTCTCACCCAACCAATCGGCTATGGCTGCCTCTGGGTTTGGGGCCAACAACATGGGCCACTTAGATTTTACTGATCCCCCATCCGGGCCGTCCACTTCGTCTCAAGACCCCACCGAACCAAACACCAACCCGAACGGCTGGACACAAGACCAGGAGGACCTAGTCCGTCATGGAAAGCACGAGGGGAAGAAGGTGAAGCAAATCGGCGCTGAGCTGAAGCGGAGATTTGGGGTTGAGAGATCGGACGACAACATTTCGAAGAGATGGAAAATCATCAAAAGCCGCTATAGCAAAGTTGTAAGTGCGATACTACACCCCCCTTTTTATCTTCCATGACAAATGCACCACCTATCTACGTCTACACTTCCCCTTCCCCGTCCCTGTCGTGGGCAAAACTCCAACCCCAGGCCGTCGACACGTACTTAGCATCCATCCAGTCCAGCTGAGTACCTCCAACTAACACGACCCCAATCCGTAAACACAGGAATCGAAGGCTGTCATACAAAACGTCATGCCATTCTTGCTTCAACAAGTTCAGTTGCTCAACACCAAGCTAGGCGCAGTGCAGAACCATCACGATCCGGATCCCCAGGTGACCGGGGTCATGGACATGCACGAGATGCAGGAGCACTTCCAGAAGGGCCTCACCAAGCTGGTGGAGGAGTGGGTGTTTAGAGGACAGGATCAGTCTCAGGCTCCGGCTCCGGCTCAGGCTCGGGGGCAGGTAAGGCACAGGGGTGCGAACCTGTGAGTCTGAAACACTAGAAGGGGAGTAGCCTACGGTCTCGCCAGCTTCGTTCAGATGCGTTGAAGAGGGGACAAAGACTGTTTCATTTTGCGTACTGGGAGTTGGAAATGTGTGTCTTGAGCGCGTTTTCCCACAGATATTTATACGGTTTCATACATTTCCCCTTCCTCTCTGCCGTCGTTGAGAATCTTACATGACAACATATCTGCAACAAGCTGTTGTATTTTCTTTGTTGTAGTCGTTCCTTTTCCATCTGATGTAGCTCTCGCGCAATGAGGACTATTGGTCTAAGCTGCTATGTAGCGAATGCCGTCAGCCACGTATACCTGTAACGTTGTAACGCCAGTCCATTCACTCATCTCCAGCTCCCATCCCGCTTCCTGCTCCCCATTTCCTATCTCCCCTCCCCAACATTTCATCCCATCTTTTCCTCCCTCGGTGCGGTGCCGTGCCCCTGACCAACCAGAACCAGCAGGCCCCCCTCAACTCTTGATGAGGGCTATATATATCACTTCCCCTACACCAACTTTCAACACCTCCCAAGACAGGACGACCTCCTGGGGCGGAATGGTGCAGCGGTAGGTAAAGTGTTGCCTCGGTGCACCCCTCCCCCTGCCATCCCTTCCTAAAGGGAGCCTTCACGTAAGGCGTTCGAACCAGGGGTTACCTTAGTCAGTGTCTTCTCATTTTTTTGCCTTTTCTTTTATCTCGCTTGGGAGTATGAGATGAGGTTTGCTTTCGCTTTTTGCCTGTTGCCTGCCTGCCTGCCTGCCTACCTGCCTGCCTTCCTTCCTTTCCTGCCTCCCTTCCTTTCCTGCCTTCCTTCCTTCCTTCCTTCCTTCCTTCTTCCGTCATTCCTTCCTTCCTTCCATCCCCTTCTCCCCTGCGCCTCAACCAGGCAGCTGCCTTCCGCCCCCCCCCCCCCCCCCCCCCCAAAAAAAAAAAAAAAAAAAAGAGCGCGGTTGGCGCAGTGGTCTAACGCGTCACTCGATTTGTGGGTTCAAATTCCCGGAGAACCCTCTTTTCAAAGACCGACTTCTGGGGGCAAAAATTTCAGGTTGTAGTAGAACAAATACTGAGTGAAGACCCGGGTTCGAATCCCGGACCGCGCAAACTTTCTTTTCTTTTTTTCCTGTCATTTTTTGGACTTTTTTCCGCAATGACGGGTTCAAAATTTAGACCTCTAGGTGTAAGTATATCATTTGATCACTCAGCATGACTCCCTCATCGGAACCCACGGGAACTAATTGGGTAGACCTCACTCAGTCATTCCCCAAAGGCTTCCACTCCCGATCGTACAGCATGGATATCCAGTAGAAATCATCTCCAACATCGAACCTTTCGCGAACGTGTTTCATGCGTGCGACTATAGCATCAGTTCGAGGCGTCAGCGTTCCAAGCTTGTGATGTTCGAGCCCAACATAAACGGCGTAATAACGGTCTGTTTCTTATGAGGATAACAAACACAAAGGTCATAAACTCCGAACTTACCTCGCGCATGATCCCTGATCATATCCCCCGTCCTCCACACAAAATCCAGCTGTTCGTCGCTCAAACTAGCCGCCTTCGAAAGCTCATGCCTTCCCGCCTCATCGTGGGGGATATTAAACGGCAACACGCCCTTATTGATAAAGTGGAAATGAGCAAGCATCGTCTGGGCTCCGGCGTGATGAGCCTTAATGCTCTCGGGGTTTGCGTACTCGGTCTGTTTTCGTACCGTACAAGGCAGCCAGTCAGCCAGTCAGTCTGTCCACACTCTTGATACCGTTGACGACCAAACGAAGGTGCCGTGACATACCCTCATCCCCCACTTCCTAGCCGTCTCCGCGTCCCGTCTTGTCACCATCGAGCAACTATGCAGCAGCACGAAGAGCGCTAGGTAGATGGTGAACCAGTACTCCCGCTTCTTGGCCAGCACCAGGTCGTTCAGCTGCTTTAGCACGGCCTTGCTCCAGGGGCGCAAAAAGTTCGTGTACTCGATGCACTCGAACTGGGCTGTCATAATCTTGGGCATCGGTACCCGGCCGAAGTACTTGCTCTCCGGCTCGGTGATGGGAGTCCCGCCGAGGGTTTCTGGACCGCAGATGAAGACGGGGTTGCTGGTTAGGCGGCAGACGACCCAGAGACGGAAGACGTTGGACATGAGGCTGCGTTCTTGTTCGGTCTGTTTGGGCTACTAGTCAGTTTTGGCAGGAAATGGGAGTGAGGATAGGGATAGACGTACATTAGCCTCATTGATATGTCGAAACGCCATCCCGTATGTCTCCCAAAAGATGGTATCCAAATGCCCAACCGTCGCTACGATAAACTTGGACACGCTTGTCTCAATGTATGCCTTCAGGGTCTCGCCTGCTTCGTGCATCTCTGCCAGTGCGTATCGCGGTAGAGCGACCTGTTTCATGCCTTGGGGCGTCTTCCACATTTCATGAACCACATCGCCTTCTGCGGGATTGAACTTTCTGACCCGGAACTCGAAGGGAGCATCAACATGGACCGGCGAAACTACGATCTTGCGGGTGTCCGAGGATGCCCAGTCGCTAGCGGGAATGTCGATGATATCCATGCTCTGCCACCGATGCGAAAAGGAGGGGTGTTTCTGCTCGCGGTAGAGAGAGGCGTCGGTGACGATGTAGCGGTAGCAGGGCATTTTGCAGAGGGTTGGGCCGGTGATGCGCTTGCAGGTGAGACATGGTCCGTCAGGATATGATGGGTCGGGATTGCACTGCGATCGAGGGGGCTTGTTGTTAGCATGGAGGGCACGCACTCCGATCTGTAAACTGTGGTCCGTTTGAGGGATAAATGAAGGATTGGAAGTCATACACGACCCCTGTTCATCCTACACCTGATGCACGACTTGAGGACACGAGTGAGAGCGGTGTTCAGTCTCATACTCTCGTCAGTATACGGACCTCGTCGTTTAGTTCTTGATTTGCCCCCTTCACAAGTTGGCTCGGGTTTGGGTTTTGAGACTCCATTGTTGCTTTGAGGTTTGACCTTCTTTCTTCGTTGAATACGCTGAATAACGTTCTTGGTGAGCAAGGGGTCTCAATGTCAGGACTGGGAAGGCATACCGGAAGGAGCTTCCATTCTTTTGTAACTGGACCTGAGGGCGCAGAAGGAGCTGGCTCTATGGCTGCCTCTGGGACTTCGGGACCGGAAACCTCAACATGGTCATGCACTGTCATCCCCGGAAGCTGACATGTCCCATGTTCTGCGAGCGCATCATCAAAGTCTTGTACAAAACCCGACAGCGTGTCATACTCAATTACGGGCTGTCCTTGAACCATCGTTGTCAATTCATCTTGACGATGATAGGATGACGTTAGGGACACTGGCGTAGCAGGGCCGTGAAAGTAAAAATGGCTCTCGGAAAAAAGGCTTGCACCATCATCGAATGCTGGAAAGTTAGAGCTGCTGAGAAACGAGTCGATATCGCTTGGCGTGGACATGTTGAACGTCAGCAGTGGCTCAGGGGTGCTGACGCCCGAGCGGGAGTCGGGAATAAGACAAATCTCGGGTACCAAGCCCTGGGCGTGGGCTTGGGTGTTTCCATTTGTAGGACGAGCCATGGGAATTTCTGTTTCGGGGGTAGCGTAAGCGTCGAAAGTGGGAAAACCTTGGTTGATATCGAGGATCTGGGTATCGAAGATATCTTCAGCGTCAAGCCCGAAAGCTCGCTCTTCGTATGACCATTGATCGACAACAGAGGGGTCAGGGGTGGCGCGAACGGGTGCGCAGTTCAGGTCTTCCGAGGTCGAGAACCATGATACAGCAAGGTCTTGATCGGGTATCGGGCCGTAGTGTTCCACAAGAGCCATCATCATCTTGTTGTGGCTGAGATCACTGAGACAAACATCCACTGATTCCATCGCTGCGGTTTCCATGGCGCAACACAACTTCCCCAAGATGATGCCGAAAGTCACAAACAGCGTATGGGTTATGGATAGAGGATGATATATGTCGAGGCCAGACTTTTGTTGAAGATGTTTTGTTGTCGTGTTGATGGAARCCGAGCTCATATCCGGGGATGGACGGTTGCATGAGTGCTACCCTTCCACAGTGGCTTGGAGCTTGGAAGCATGTTACTGGTGAGGTTCGCTTCCCTGTTGAGGCTGAGATAGCGACAGTTGTCCAGCGCTACGTACCGCTAAACGCCGACAGCCCGATGAGAATGATTGGTGTGTGCCTCATGATGGATTCCAAGGAGTCGGGCATTCCGAGCATTGCGTCCTTCTTATGTAACGTTGAATGAGCCCGTAAAATATCCGGCTATCAGATCTTTTTCGTAGGACCGCGCCGGTTCCAAGGAGAAAGTTTTTGCACGCCGCGCGGAAGTGTACCCTTCAGGATACCGAGACTCGGGAGAGAACGGTATCGGAATCTCACATGTCCCCCAGATTATTAACCGAACGTCAGCATAACACGTTCTGTAAAGCAATGTCAGTAAAGAATCTCTTGCAAAGGGCAAAGAAGGCGGATGACAGTGCGAGTTCTGATGCGACCTGCAGGTCAATCGGACGGCTTCTCCGAGAGACATCCAGATGGAGTCTGATCCGTTTGGTTGACGTGAGATCGAAGATGGATAGGTGAACATCGGATGCCAGTGATGAAAGATGGAAAGGGACGAGAAATACGGGATGGCAGAAGGAGTGCACAGGCCACGTCCTCAGGGTATTTCTTAAAAGCTTATGCCAGAACCTCGGCCTCCAGCCAGGAGGGCATCAGGTTCAAGAGCCTGAACGATATAAGTGAAATAGGATTGAGAGCAGAGCTTGCAATTAATAAATCTAAATGGCCCGCTCTTTCATAAATACACACTCTGTTGAACTGCCGTTGACATGGTCGCGTTTTCGGTGATTATTGTAAGGAAAAGCATTGCCAAGCATCATAACTTTGGCGGTTAATCGTTTCCATGTACGTACCTTAGGTACTCTTATCCGCTTATCAGTGATAAGATAGCGATAAGAGCTCCAAATATCGATGACGTAGTGCTCCTCTTCAACATTGAYACTCCGCGCGGGGCCGAGAGGGCCCTACAACAACAAAGACCGAGAACAAGAAGGGACGATGACGATGAATTGATATTAGCGTTATGTGAATCCTGACGGAGATGGCTATGACGTCGTGAACGTTCTCCTCGTGGTCGGCGGCTACAAGTTCTCGGTAACGAAGCCCCCCTATAAACTCCCCTAACATCCCCATCTTCGCAGCACTCTTTAACACACAACACCAATCCATCGATACCCAGATACGGCTTAATACAACACAAACAAAAAACGCAAACACACCATGGCGACTGCTCAAGCAGCCTACGGCGTCGAAAAGATTGTCGGCAACGACCCCGAACATATCAAGCAGGACATCTCCAACTACGACCCCTCAAAGGGAACCGGCGATGCCTCCCACCTCATGAAGGCCCTCGTCTGGGAGGGCGCAAAGAAGGTCCAGGTCGCCCAAGTCCCCAAGCCCAAGATCGTCGAGCCCACCGACGTCATCCTCAAGGTCACCGGCTCAACCATCTGCGGCTCTGACCTGCACCTCTTTCACGGCGCCGTCATGCAGATGAACAAGGGCGACATCCTCGGCCACGAGTTCTGCGGTATCGTCGAGCAGGTCGGCCCGGCTGTCAAGAAGGCCCAGGTCGGCAAGCGCTACGTCGTTTCCTTCCAGATTGCCTGCGGCGACTGCTTCTACTGCAAGAACAAACTCTCCAGCCAGTGCGAGGTCACCAACTCCAACACCCAGATGAAGGCCATGTACGGCGGCCGCACCGCTGGCATCTTTGGCTACTCCCACCTGACGGGCGGTTTCGCCGGTGGTCAGGCCGAGTACGTCCGTGTGCCACTGGCGGATGTCAACATGCTCGAGATCCCCGACGACGTTCCCGATGAGAAGGCCCTCTACCTTTCCGACGTGCTTCCGACTTCTTACAACGCCGTCAAGGATACCGCCGTGTATCCCGGCGATGCCCTCGCAATCTTTGGTGGTGGTCCGGTTGGCCAGATGGTTGGCGTCTACGCGCTGTGGGAGGGAGCCAGCAAGGTTATCTACGTCGACACGGAGCCGAGACTTTCCTTCATCAAGAGCCGCTGGCCAGCCGAGCACAAGGATAAGCTCGAGTTGGTTGACTTCAAGCAGCTCAGCTTTGGAATTACCAACAAGGAGACAGTTGTTAGCAAGCTGAAGGAGTTGACCGGTGGTCGCGGCCCAGACGTCGCTATCGACTGCGCGGCCGGAGAGTATGCCAAGGGCTGGCTGCACTGGCTCGAGATGCAGCTTGGCGCGGAGACAGATACCAGCGAGATCATCAACGAGATGGTTGAGGGTGTGAGGAATTACGGCAGAGTTGGTTTGACTGGTGTCTACGTTGGCTACGTAAGTTATCATCACCCATCACATATCCCGAGTTACAATCAGGCCATCGGACTAACATATCCCCTTTCCATCCAGACCAACCACTTCAACGTCGGTTCTCTTATGCAGCGTGGCATCCGCCTCATCGGAAATGGTCAGGCACCCGTGCATAAGTACTGGGAGGAGTTGTTGCAGAAGATCCGCGAAGGTACTCTCGATCCTACCGTCATGCTTTCCCACCGTGTCCGCCTGGAGGATATGGACAAGGTCTACCACAAGTTCGATGCCAAGGAGGACGCGATGCAAAAGGTTTTCGTCGAGACCAAGTTCTCTCTGCCTCGGGCTCAGGGAACTCCCGAGTTGACGACGTACGAATAAGTGGAAGTGGAGGAGATACCTAATGATGTAGTAGTAGTGTACTAGTAGTAGTATGCTGTGTCACGACGTTATGAAGAATGAATCAAGCTTTTTGGATACCATCGTATGTTTTGTTCACTAGTTTTGCTGCCTTTGTCTCGGACAACATCTTGTGTTAGCGCAGAACACAGCACTCGCCTGTCGCCATCGTAACACCGTTGGGAACAGTCGCCAGCAAGGCCAAGTTCGTGAGTAGCAAGCCACGTTGTTCTCTTGCAATGCAGAAATCGTGTGCACTGACTGATCATGGGTGGGCAGAGCCCCGGCAGACGCATTATCGCAAGGTCCTGCATGAGGCTATGAGGAGCAGAAGCTTGTTTTCGTACCAACAGCCACTCACGCAAGCCCCGCGCGTCGCATAAGAACAAATATCGTCGTCCGTCGAGCAAGCAAGGCGAGACCTCGTGAGTGACTGAAACAGGTGAACAAAGGGGAACAAGGTTGTTAATCGAGGTCGGCTTCTGGACAACAGCTTGGAACGACGATTGCTTCTTCAACCCAGAAGAGCGTTCTAGCTCATGATGAGTGGCCTCCACTTGGCAAGATCTTCAAGGCGACCTGATCTTCATCGACAATCGTCGCTGTCAAACCGCCCTGCACTTGCTCCACATCGTCGGTCGTTGACGTTCCCGATCGCCGGTTGTTCATCGGTGACGTTGTCGTTCAGACGGCTTCCTTTTTTAACTACATCGACCGATTTGTTGCGGTAGGGGATTCTGAATTTGTAAAAATCCTGTGTCCGGGCAAGCTGCAATCGACAGCTGATCCGACTTGATTGCCCGCCAGACCCAAAGGAAGGAAGTTAGAAAGGACACTGACGATCATCCGGAATTCCGAAGGGGATCAAGCACCAGCAGCGAAACCACAAACACGTGCCACCGCAAATGCAAACAAAACAGTGGGAGATGATGCGCTTTTCCTGAAATACGGTTCACAGATCATTCATGCGGTGCACCTGCATCCACACCGCGCCCCGTATTAATGCAGACCACTGCCGACGGGTATCTATTTTCGCTGTGGCGTTCCAGGATGGGCACAGATGGCTTGGATGGTTTATGCCGATACGCATTGGGACCACGAGCGGGATCCGTGACCACACTGCAATCGCATTTTGCAAACAAAGATGGAATGAATGGTTTGGCCTTGTCGCTTTCCCTTTTTATCCTTTGCTCGTTTCAATTGCGCTAGGATCCATGAGTTTAGAGTTTCAGGACTAACAAACAAACAGATTGTGTCAAGGGACTAACAATGGAAAACATTTCTTTTTCTCCATCCCGTGGCCGCCCTCCCACGATGATGGATGTGTCCATCCGATCCGCAAGATCGTCGTCGTCTCCCTCAGTGACTTCCAAGACCCTGGAGGTCCAGGTCCACGAAGAAGAAGTCGAAATTGAAGCCGACGATCAAGAACACCAAGAACGACCTGAACCCCTTATAACACGACGATCACGATTACCGCCCGTTACTCCCCCAGCCAAGAGTGATGTACATCGTGACCCATACGACGACGACAGTGCCAGCGACAGCAACAGCGACAACGACTTCCTTGGAAGTCCCACCCTTCGATCCCGTCCTCACGGTTCCGGTTCCCGTTACCGTTACCGTACCACCACGGCGGGCAGTGACGGTCTTTTCCCAGCGTACCCGTATCATCTGTACGACCTTTCGACATCGAGTTACTCCCCGTACTCCGATCCCGACGCCGAACACAAAATGTTTTCCCTCATCCACAACCCACGCACCTTCCTCCGCTTCATCTTCGGCATCGTCTTTCTCATGTGCTTCCTCACCAACATGGTCTCCGGTGGTCCCCTAGCCCAACACCTCCGCGACGCCTTTCATCACCGGCCATGGACACATCAACGTGAAGATCTTCGACGAGATGATGCCGCGGAATCCCAATCCCCACCACCACAAGGTGTGATCAGAGTCGCCGCCGCCCCCATCCAAATCGATCCCCAAGGCGTCTACATCCGCGCCTCCCCGCTCTACAACTCCGATGGTCAACCCGACACCTCGCGCATCATAGCCGGCTACGCCGCCACCGACGGCTCTGACCGGGTCCTGCGCGTCTCTCTCTCCACCGACTCCGGCGCCTCCTGGTCCGCCTTGGGGGAAGTAACCCGCCTCCCCTCCGACGGGACCTCAGACCTCGACAACGCCATGCCCCTCGCCTTACCCTCCGGTCGCATCCTCTTTGCCTTCCGGCACCACTCCCTCGCCCCCTCAAGTTCCTCCCCCACGGGTTTCAGCTACACGCAATACCGCCTCGACGTCTGTGCATCCTCCGACGGCGGGCGCACCTGGTCCTTCTTATCACACATCGACGAACGCCCCGCTTCTCCAGAGGGAGGAGGCAATCTCAACGGCCTCTGGGAACCTTTTTTGCGACTAGCCGCAGACGGCAAAACAATCCAAGCTTATTACTCCTCCGAAAACTCCCGCGGTGACCAAGACAACCTCATGCGCTTTTCCATCGATCAGGGAAAGACCTGGTCGGACCCACCCATCCTCGTCTCCAGCTCCCCAACGGAGGACTCAAGAGATGGCATGACGGGCGTTTCCTCCGTTTCCTCCTCGCGCTGTCATCGAAAGGAATTAATCTGCGTTTTTGAAACGACTTCCCCCGACGGAACCTTTAGCATCGCTCGCGTCCTCAGCCATGACGACGGCCTTACTTGGGGCGAGCGAGAGACGGTTTATACAGCCAAAGACGGGAAATGGGCCGGCGCGCCGCAGGTGTATTTTGTGGGCGACACGTTAGTAACAAGTTTCCTGACGAACGAGGGGACAGACCTACAAAAGATTGATGGGGCGTATACCAAGGTTGTGATTAGCAAAGATCAAGGCAAGACGTGGACGTCGACGGGGGAGGCGGAGACGGTGGCGGGAGTGGGGAGTCATTGGCCTGGTCTGTTCAGTTTGAACGAGACGCACTTTTTGGCGCTGTATTCGATGGATGGGCAGGGGGCGGTTAGTCATTTGCTTAGTGTTTCTGCTTCTTCTTCTTCTTCTTCAAGTTGACTGTCTGTCTTGCGACTGCTCGGTGCTCAGGGCAGGCTGGGGCCCGGGAGGTTCTGGATAGAGGTGGGATGTGCATTTGGGCTTTCAGGATAGAGGTAATTAATAGTAATAGGATGCACTACTTACCTACCTGTTACGCGTTTACACGATAACGCGCTTGAGTGGCCCGGCTCGATGAGGGACAGACAGAGAGACAGTATGGAAGGAAAGGAAGGACGGGAAGGCAGGAAGTATGCAAAAAGCAAAAGCAAACCTCATCCCTTTCCGAACAAGAAAATATTTTCGAACAAAAGGCAAAAAGGTAAAAAAAAGTAAAAAAAAAAAAATAGAAGACAGTAGCTACTCCACTGGTTCGAACGCCTTACGTTTTGTCTGGGTACTCGTCAAGGCTCAGCATGGGAGGGCAGGCGGTCGGTGTTGCGCGCTAAGCGGGAGGCAACACCACTACCACTGCGCCATTCAGCCCCGGGAGGTCGTGGCCTACCTGTCTTGGGAGGTGTTGGAAATTGGTGCGGTGGAAGTAGTACATATACCTAATAACTGGGCTGGACAGGGGACACGGCACGGGACCGAGGGGATGAGGAAGACATGGGATGAAATTTTGAGGAGAGGGGAGATAAGATGCGCGAGGGTAGGAAATTCGAACATGAAGACTTACTCGATGCATTCAGAGGAACTTGAGATGCCATGGAGGGAGTACGTGGGAACTGGGAAAGGGGGTTGGATCAATGGGCGATGGACAAAATCTGATGGGAAAGGAGGGGGGCAACAATGCATTTTCACCTTCGCAGGCAATTCTGTCAGCGTAGAGCGAGCTTGTGGAAGTTCATGAAAGGAGAATGAGTTTTCATTAAAGGGTATCCGTATCAACAGCCGTTACTCCATCCTGCATCTGCCATCGCCTTGTTAACATTGGGTATTAGGGGTATTGGGTATTAAAAGAAAGCGTTCCTCGCCGTCACGTCCTGTCCGATATCATCAAGTCGTAACAAAGACCATCAAGGTCCTATCCAGTTCCCACAGTCCGTCCCTCATTTCCACCACGCGTCATCCGAGTCGTCACAGAGGCAGTGTTTCATCATGTCGTACGGGTGGCTGCATCCATGACCTCGTTTTGTTTGTTTGCGTCGTTTGTCCTCTCTCCATGGGCACAGCAGAGCTCCGTCACCTCACAAAGCGAGCTTAGACGACAGCAGCAGTGCGGGGAGCAGCAGCAGTGCGGGGAGCAGCGCGGTGCCACTGCCACCAGGTGTAGAGGATGTTGAACAACAGGCCGAAGCTATAGTTGGAACAAGTCAGTATCCAGCCCCCCCATCAAACCACATCGCATCACAACCCAGGAAAACTTACAAAGCAATAAAGGTAAAAGCCTCCAGCGCATGCCAAATGCTCGGAACATAACGGCTCGAGTAACTCTCAGCAGCAAACACAACCGAGACCAACCAGAGGTAGCTGAAGACGAGGTTGAACAGCAAGCTGTAGCTATGGCGAGGGTGGAGCAGGAACGAGAGCAAAAAGAAGGCGACGGTGAGGACGGCAATGACCAAGATGTAGACTAGCCGGTTGCCCGGGTACGCGTCGGAGCCGGCGTACTTCTTGAACTGGCGGATCTCGTAGGCCGAGATGCCCAGGACGATGACGGACGAGAGCCAGATCAGGATGTTGCTGAGCGTCAGGATCGGGTGGAAGACGCCGCGACGGTCGGCGTGGTGGGTACCGTGGGTGGTGGTGGTTGTCGTGTGGGTGGTGCGGGGACCGCGTCCGAAGGCCATTGTGACTGATTTGGTGTTTTAGATTACGATTATTGAAAGGTGATTAAGTGTAGGTATTGTTGATCTTTGTTGATGCTGCTGGCTTTATGATGGTAGGCTGGCCGTCCTGCGTTGTTGTTGCAAATAAACACTGTCGGAGCAAAAGGAGTAAAGGCGAAGAATGGGAGTGGGAGGGAAGAAGGCTGGTCTTAAATCTGGACTTGGGGATGGAATGTGTCGAAGTGGGCAGAAGGGCTGGGAATGAGCAACGCAGTTACCGTAGTTGCCCATTCACTTTGTCATTGTGTGCCTCGTCTCAAGCTTGGTTCTTTCCCTGACTGTCTGCCTGACTTTTTCCTGTCCTCCCACCGTCATTGATAGGCTCATCCCAACCAGTCTTTCCTCGTCCATGGAAATGTAGTAGAATGTGACGAATGGCCAAGAACTGGGCAAGTTTCCAGGTTGTGCACCGCAATTGACCAAACACCACTGGCCAACACCATCATCCATCATTCCTGCCTTGTAAGGTGCCATGCTTTCCATGCTTGCCAAGTCCCGTCTCTTTCCCGACATCACTGTGATGCGTTGAGCCATCCATATCCGTCGATGCCCTCGTCCCAGCAAAACGTGAAAGAGAAGAAACGAAAGACCCTTCATCCAATCCCTGTGAATCCTTCCCGAGAGCTAATGCGTGCCTGTTCTGACGTCGGTGCCAAGAGAAAACAATGCTGACGCCGGGGGGTTGATTGGCTGGGATCGTGACCACCTTGTGATCGCTAACAGTTTCTGCCGATGTGATTACCATTATCTGTTAGTGTAACTCCAACCAACAGCTACGTCATTTTGCAGGGGTGTCACAGCATGCCAGTCACCCAAAACTTCACCAATAACGCTTCTGCTCAGATGTGCCAGTCTTGACAAAACAACCTCCCCCCTCCAAGGAACCACGAGGAAACACGACGGATAATCATTGGTTTTCCACAGTCATGGGATCAGGCTTTTTTTTCACCATGCCGAACCTTGCGCCAACAAAAACATCCGATGCCCGACATGTGTGATTCATCCTGTCGATTGCCCAGCGAATATCGAGATGTGGTGATGGCTGACCAATGCGACACCGATGCGACGACGCAACCACCATCGATGATGTTCTCTCGCAAGGATTGGAAGAATCCGAGGGTGACATCCGCAACGGCTATCGGCACTCTGTTTCACTTTTCCTCCGTTACCAACGACAGTGATGAAAAATCGAGTGCCGGCATGGATATTGGCTGAGTCTGGTTGGTGTTGCAGTCACAGAACACTCCCGCTTGCAACTCTGTGCCGCAATGCGGAGATATTGAGAGACAAAACATGATCCGCGCGACGACCACAGAAACCCGAGATGCGACAAGAGGCGACGACGATAACCGCTTCATTATATCCAAGGCTTATAGCGACAAAACATTCTTCAAAACCTCTTCTAGCTTCACCTCCGGCTTCTCAATCACCGACCTACTCCTCCATGCCACATACCGATCCGGCCTCACCAACACACACCCATCATCCTCCACTTCTCTCTTCTCCGCCCAGTCAAAGTACACATCCTCGTAATCCTGCTTCCACCCAATCGAGTATGCGACGACCTCAACACCCAACTTCTCCCCGACCGCCTTCGCCGCGTCCTTCCATGACTGCCCGCCTGGTCCCGTAAGCAAGCAGAACCGCCGATGTCCCGCCAAGTCAATCGTCGAGATCCTCTTCCCAGGAACCCGTGTGTTCAACCAAGCATGCGGCAGCCTGCGTCCGGGATACGTAGTAACCTGGAGTGTCCTGACCGTATCCTTCGGCACAGGCGGCGCCTCTCCCTGATCCGCTAGATAAACCGCGTTCGACACGTATTTTTGGTTCATCTCGATGCCCAACCCGTGGAACTCGGTCGTGGTGTTCTCGATCCCCTCGCGGAACGCCTTCCTCCTCAGGCGGCCCTTCTCACCAGGGTCCTCAAACTCGGCCAAGATCTCCTTCACCTTCTCCTTGTCGTCCTCCAGTAAGCCCAGCGTCTTCTGCCACCCGAAATGGTCGCGCAACCCTTGATTCGCTCTGGTAACGATATCCACGCCCACCGGCTGCCTCTCCTGGTCGAAACTGGCCAGAAGCTCCTTGCCCGCCTTGCCGGACATGACATAATCCACCTTCCACGCCAAGTTGAACGCGTCCTGGATGCACGTATTGCTCCCCAACCCGTTAAACGGTGGGTGCCGATGCGTCGCATCGCCAAAGCAGAAGACATTCCCACCATCGGAATACCGCTCCGCAACCACCTCATTAATCCACCACTTGCCCGCATGCAGCAGCGTCACCTCCACATTCTCATCCCCAATCACCTTCCTCACGCGCGCCACGTACTCCTCGTTAGTAGCGCTCATATCATCCGCCTTCAAGTCGGCGCCCGGCTGGGGCAGGAAGATGAACATCCACTCGTCCCAGGCCCTCACCATCCTGACAATGCACTCCTTCCCCCAAGCCGGGTACTCCTCCTCCTCAGGATTGATCACCCAATGCAGGTTCCCCGACCTATTCTCCATCAGATGCGACAGGTTGGCGCGCACAAAGACGTTGAGGGCCAACCCCTGACCGGGCTTTTTGATGAGGGGCAGCTGTAGCTCGCGGACGACCTGGCTGCGGGCGCCGTCGCACCCGAAGAGGTAGCGCGACTGGATGGAGTAGGTCTGTCCCGTGAGCTCGTCGAGGACTTCGGAGATGATGACGTCCGCAGACGGGCGCGAGAGGCGCATGTAGCGCGTGTTGAAGCGGACGGTCCAGCCGGCGTGGGTGGCGCGCTTGACGAGGATGGGCTCGAGAAGTGTTTGTGGCAAGTCGATGTGGTCGCAGGGGCTGGCGGTTTCATAGGCACCCTGTTTTTGTAAGATTGGTCAGTCAGCGTTTGGCGCACTTTCTGGGAGAGCTGAGAGGAGGAAAGTCAACAGGTAAGTAAGTAAGTAACCCACCTTATGCTTCGGATCGTGACCCCATGAGTACACCCTTGCAAACTCTTCGCCCGCCATGCTCCTACACCAGCGCGTGTGCTCCATGTGCTTGCTATCCGTCCCGGCGTTTCGGCATTCTTGTTCCAGTTCGATATCTCGTAGGCATTCTGTCGGGAAACAACCAACACTGTTAACGGTTTTCGCCTATGGGACCGGGCAGCATTACGTGAGGGAGACCACTCCTTCTACGTACCAAGAGCAGCCATGTTAGTGATATGAGCCCGTGGTGTATCCGCAGTGCCGGGAGCGGCCGCGATCAAGATGCCGGTTCGTCCTGGGAGTCGGAGGTGTTAGCTGTCAGCGTTGGATCTTGGAGAGTGTCATGGTTCCGATGGGCAATGGATGGCTTACCATGAGCAGCAAGAAAGCAAGCCAGCGCAGCTCCCGCTGGACCAGCGCCGACGATCAGCAGGTCAGTCTGGATGATCTTGTCGTGTTTTTCTGTTTGCGTCATGATGATTTCCCTCTTCCGACTTCCGTGGTTGTCTCGGTGGTTTTGAGAAATTCGGCAAGGAGTCAAACTTGAACAGTCGTAGAGACGGAGACCGCTCGGGGGAACCCATCAAGTTATGTTATGTTATTTGACTCCGTTCGACACTAGAGGGCAGGAGAGGAGCGGGCCTCCTCCCTCGGCCCCCTCCCGGTCAGAGTTCCATTGCATCACAAGCGGAGTCGTACCTTCCTTAAGCCGATAATCTAGCGATCAAACTACCATTTAACGCCTTGGCAATTTGGCTCTGTCTGTGTTGGTCATTCTGTGCTGTCATTGGTGGCTTGGTGCTTCCGTTGCTGTAAGCATCCGTTGGTCGTGAACATTCAGTCTCTCTCTCGGCTCGTTCCTCGATCTGAGTAAGCATTACGAAGACGGTGACGGTGTGGTTGCTGGTGACATTTCGTGCGAGAAATGGTGAAATCTGGGGATCCTTGGTGACAGTCTATGTGTGCGTGCCTAGGCACGCGGGGCGGGCAGGCGGGCAGGAGCGGACGGGATCTGCACCTGCTTGCGTCGATCGGAAGTTCGGAACGGGGGTGGGATGGTGGTGGAGTTTGGAGACACCGAGAGACCTTTGAGAGTCGAGACACGGTTTATCAGCTCGCTCCGTCTCCCAACGGCCACATTACGGATCACCGTACCCCTATCGTCGACACTAGCCATGGACTTTTGCACCAGAGGAAGTGGAAAAGTGCTATCCGAAATGCTCCCAAGGACAGGTCCAGAGTCCAGACCCGCCATTATAAACCCATTGATAATCAGGAAAAACATGAAACGAGACCGCTCTGCATGCTTTCCACTGCTTGGTCAATTGTTGGTCAGACACCATGTGGGGAACTTGAAGATGGGTGATGAACCGTTGGTCTCCAGTCTCCAGAATCTCCAAAAATCACCGTCGTTCGGAGAATGTGGGGTTGTCCGCGAGCGGCTCGAGAGCGGTTAGCGGCCCGGAGCTTACAGCGGGGCTATAGCGGGGCAGTAGCGGGGCTAGGCTAACAACACCCGCGGTGTTGGCAGGGACAGGCTCGGCCTTCAACTGTTTGGTTTCTCCAATTTCCACTTTGTTGCATTTCTCCAACTCTTCATCCTCTCAGGCACAGTTTTCTTTCGATTCCGAATGCCTTCTTCTTCATCACATACTTGCATTCCTGATGTATAACGCAGCTTCCTTGTTGGCTTCCTGGTCAAAAATTCTTGAACTATCAAAAGAACGGCAGTAAAATACCGACAATGGAGATTGTCTGCCGCTCGCCTCATCATCGTACTTGTATCCGATTCTGTTGGCCGGCCGTGCCTTGGCGCCCATTCACCGGCACGCCCGCCCAGTATTTCTAGGCTGCCCTAGTTTCCGTTTCTCTCCCTCCGTTACCACAACCACAATCAAGCCACATTTCCGTCGTCCAAGTCCAACAGATTCCCGTCGTCCCCCATGTGTCGTTTCCCATCTTGACATGGTCATTCCCATTCCTTTACCTGCCTCAGCTTGCTCGGGTCTTGGTATCAACTTCAAGAGACATCTTGAGCTACCTTCCAAAGAGAAACACGAACGGCTATATGGTCAAGATCAATCCGACATGTACATGTCATGTGGCGTTTTGTCAGCATCTTCACGGTATCCAATTTAGATGTCCCTCCAGTCCACTTCTGTGTACTTCTTCCCAGTCGCTCCGCCAGTCTCAACACTCGATCATCTAGGCACTGAACTCCAAAACTGCATCCCCAGGCGACTTTTACATCTGGAACCACTCTTCACAATCAGTCCAGGACAAACAGTCAACACCACCGCCACTCAGAGCAATAGCGAGGACTGTCTCCCGGTGAACTCTAGAATGACCTTGAAGACTCCCGTTGACAACATCCGGAGCCTGCGGTACTCTTCTAACGCCTTGCGGCACCCAATACCGACCTCGAACTAACAACACCTGCGGTCAAGGGTTAATGCTCATCAAACTGATGAGTGAGGACGGCCAGGCCCGTGGAGGAGGTGGTCTAGAAGACGGAGATGAAGAGGTGGTAAGCGACGGTTATTAATGTTGGAAACATCACCGTCATAGACATCTTTGCGTGTCAGAACAGTTGCCTCGAGGTCCTTATTTGGGTCTGGTACTAATGAAGGATGGCTGATTGACAAAAACCTGTTTAGACCCGCTTGTGTCGAAGGGTCAGCTTGACTGTGAATATCACTCGGGGGGGCATCCAAAGAAGGCGGTCGAACCTGGAGGAGTTAGCTTTCCCAGAGAATGGTTTCATGTCATCAGACAACGGCGTCAAAAACTAGGTGCCTACAAACCTTCACTGTCAAGCGAGAACCAACACGAACTCCAGTCGTCCTTCACCGCACGCGGTCAGAGTTCGTTCCTTCCTCCGGCGACTCCAGGTTCCCTTTATTCCCTTCCAGATCCCCTTCACCCACGCGGCCGCCTGGTCCCACTCCTTCCTTCACCAGAGCCTCCGGGTCTCCTCGTCCCGTCTTCCACTATTCACCTTGAGTTCCTTGCCCTACTACTTGTACAAAATCCGCAGGCTACCCTTCCCTCCTTCCTTTCTCTCCAAACAGCACCTCTTTCTGCAAGAGCGCAGCACACGTCGCGACAACGAAATCTTCAAGCCGAGAACACCCTTGGTGTTTCCTTTCTTTCTTCTTGTCGCCGTCCTTGGCGACAGAAGAACGGCAGGCGCGATGGCTGACGAAGAAGAGGCCCGGCCTCTGTTGGATACTCGCGACTCCGGTGATGGCAATTCCGACAATCACGACTCCGATGATCACGAATCCAATGGTCGTGAGATCGAATACGAAGATGGAAGATCCCTGGTTCGACCCCGAGCTTTTCGCTCATGCTCATCCTCACTCAGGTACGCCAATTATATTCCGCATCTATATCCCATAATCCCATTCATTTTGCAAAGACCCAAGCGGCGGAATGCAACCTGTGAAAGATACTAACTCACGCATTCGACTTTAGGCAATCCAGTAACGGGCCACTACGTATGGGTCTGTGTCAATGATGAGCCTGTGGAACGCTGGAGTTAGTTCCACTTCCAAAACTTCCGGTCTGATTACGTATTTGTCTAGACTGACACGACCACGACAGTTACTGAGCTAGGAAGGGACAACGCTGGATATGAGATTCAAGTCGAAAACAATCTAATACGCTTTCAATTTCGCTGCGTGGACGATGAGCAAAAGTTACGGGCCTTCACGTATTGGGAAGACATCCTGAGAGAACGCGCCAGCCAGAATGCGGTCGCTGAACAAACCTCTGCCACCGAGAATATTATCCCTGAGAACACCATCCCCAAGAGTACCAACACCTACAACACCATCACCGACAGCACCATCACCGACAGCACCATCACCGACAGCACCATCACCGACAGCACCATCACCAATAGTACTATTACCGATAGCACTATCACCGACAGCACCATCACCGACAGTACCATCACCGACAGCCTTCACCTCACCCGACGTGCGGGTCGGAACCAGTTTAGTCTCTGGATGTTGGAAGTGGGTTTTTCGGTCATTTGCTCGGTGATGATGAATTTGCCCCGCATCTACATCATGCTGATGTATCTTCTAATCATCGGAGATGCCTTTGGCTGCGAAGGGGCCGCGCCGCTACTCAGGAGCCTGACCTTTGGATGGTTGCCCCCAGCGTGGCTGGACTGGGCTAAGAGTGACGAAGGCAAAGCCGCGGACCAGGAGTATGCTGCCGTTTATGACAGACTAAGGGCCGAGTACAACGAGCAGGTTAGGCAACTTGAGCTTCAACGAGAGGCGAGGAGGTTGGCGTGGATGGGTTAGATATCCAAGACATGGGGAACTGCATGTCAGGATACCGAGGGTTAAGTATCTGGTCGGATAAACGAGCGTTTTTTGAGGACGGAATCACGGAGATGGTACAAGACGGTCTATCCCCTTTGGTCTGCTTTCGTTTTTACTCGTTTTGTTATTGTTGTGGTAGCAGCGCTTGTTCTTTAACAACCGATTCATAAGTTTTAACGTTCTTAGTTTCCTCGCAGATTGTTTTGCTTTCCTATGAGCAATGGAAGGCTATCCGCTTCAGAGACTCATCTACTGACATTCTGCTCTCGTTATTTCGTTGCTGGTACCACCTAACAAGCCACCAGAACACTCCGTCCCCGGCCCCGATCCGAGAGTGGAGCCAAAAAACTCCGGATGAAGTAGAAAGTGAGTCCACTTTCGTGTAAGCCGCTCCGAAACAATGTGGGGCGTTCCGTATCCAAGTTCGACCGAGATCACCGGATCGTGTTCGGTAAGGTTCCGAAGCGGGAATCTAGGGAGGCCGTGAAGCCTTTGCTCCCCCCCTCCCCCAAAAAACAAACCCTTGACGTTTTCCCTATTTTCCCGCTACGGTTGTCCTTGAGTTTGGCTGGTCTGTAAGCAGAAGAATGAGGTAATCAAAGATTCGGAAAGTCTTGTTTGGTCTATTTTGACTGCGTCTGCCCTTTGTTGGCGCTCCGTCTCGCTCCATGGTGACCAGGTGGACTTCGGTAATCGGTGGTGGGTTCGGCGAGGACCGTAAGGTTTCGGGCAAGGAATCAGTGGCTTCGATGCCGTTGACAAGACTTGGAAGATAGTATAGAAGGGGTTAGGACGATTCCCTATGCTACAGGGCAAAGAGGCCGTTGTCCCGGAAACTGAACGCAACATGGAAAGTTCATGACGCTACATGTTCTATCCGAAAGTCTCCGTATCATCACAAGCGTTGCGTGAAGGCAGAATGGTGACAAGCCATAGGTTCAACGCTTAGTAGGTCCCTCAACTAGGTAAATGGCTTGATAGAAAATCCATGGAAATAGTTCCCAGGTGTGTTTAAAAGCCTCCAACTCCCCTCCCAATGGGCCAATCTTCCTCGAAAAGTCTCAGCATCAGCATCATCAACTAAACGCAGATTCAACCCCCAAAGCCAAAAACCAAAAGCCACTGTAAAGAAAAACACAAAGGTACGGTACAACCGCCCAAAATATTCCGCTCCCCTAACCATCCAGTATGACATGCCTTTGGAGAGCCTATTAACATCCCCCTTCTACCACCACAGCGCCATCAACCTCTTCTCAGACATCTCTTCACCAGACCAACCAACCACCAATAAAGAGTCAAAATGTGCTACGAAACCAAGTGCATCTCCCCCACTGCCGCAGCACCACCGCCGAGCAAGTCGCGTCCTGCTCGGAGGTGCTCTTCGGAGAAAAGAAGATTGCCATGGGCGGCTGCAGCAAGGGCTGGGAGACTGTCTGTCAGATGGAACCGGGGGCGTGTGTCCGTTGCGAGAGCCGGAGGGCCCGGAGGCGGAGGTGGAGGTATTGGGTTAGCTGGGGTGACTAGGCGCAGCTCTAAGAGCTGAAGAGGTTTGAGGAAGAAATCGATGGGGAGCAGATGGGACCAATGGGAAGCATCATTCATGCAAGGGGAATTTGGGTGGAAAGGAAAGAAAAGGAGTTGAGCTCTGCTCAAATGCAATGAACCATAGACCATGGACCATGGACAATGAGACTTGTGGTTAGCTGACATCAGCTCAAACTTTCCCTCACACTTTCGCAAGAAATCAATAGAACTGCCGTGATTGTTGAAGCAAAAAGCGAAGAAAGGAAAAAAGGCAAAAAAAGACAAAAGAATTTTAGCTGCAACTCGTTTCGATCGAGTGACCTCCGGGTTATGAGCCCGGCGCGCTTCCGCTGCGCCATGCAGCTGTTTTTGCATTGATGAATGTTTTTGCTCGTTGTGGGTTTATGTACCCGACTTGATATTTCATTCAAGTTCATCAAACCTTTCCACTGCCTTTGCCATGTGGTTTGTGCCCCTCTGTTTATATCGCCAATCTTTCCTTCGTTCATTGAGTACGGCGTTTAGTTAGACATTCCACTACTATTTGGTTGCACGAAGGATCATTGAGCTGACATAACGACATGGAGGAAATACACTGAATAGGCCGAGATGATTCTAATTTGGATGTGATTACGAGCATAGGGTGATCGAGCCACAACATCACGAATAATAGGAAAGCAGCAAGACTTTACAGGGAACAGAGCACATTAAACTTTCTTTCCATTATGTTTCCGCAACCTGTATTGCGATGACCGCTTGCCAAAGAAGTCTCAATAAGCCTAGCTCGTAACTCGTCTGATCTCTTGGAGCTTTGAAACAACAACAAGTCATCCCATATCACCCACCGGTATCGACAACTACCTTACACTTGCTCCCATTTTAACCGGCATGCATTGCTATTGACCTTACCTGCAAATGTACGTAGAAAGAAAGTGACAGAATCAGTGAATAAGTGAACAATAGCACAAAGAAGAACACAATAGGGTTGAATAAGCAGCCCGAGCACCACTTTCTAGCAGAAACTCCGGGTATAAAGCCCGGTAGCATAGGTAGCGAGAACTTCCTCCCTTCCTTCACTTTTTCACCACCAACAACAACGACTCCTCTAAAGGTCTTTGTTGACGGTGATTGTCACTCTAAGAGTCAGTATACTACTCAGTATCATACGATCAACTTTAAACCAAGTGGACTTTGACCCAAGTGGATCTCAAACCAAACATCAAAATGATCTCACTTACCAATCAGTCAGTCAACACTTACTTACTCAGCCCAGCCTTCACCAGCTACCGTTACCAGATAACCGAGAAACAAGCGCCACCAAAGAGACCAACATGGCGGAATACATCGCAATCCAGCGTGAAGCCGAAGCCCGCAGGGCGCGAGAGGCAAGAGAGGGCGAGCGTGCTCAACAGGGGGGGGAATGACAATGACAATGACAATCGTAACGGGGGCAATGGCAACGGTGACGGTAACGGCAACGGCGGCGAAAACAGCCAAGCTGCCAATGACCGCACCAGGTTCTTCGTCTCCATCAACTCAACCGCCGATCTACTCCGGAGAGATCAGACGTGGGTTTCTTGTCGGGATCGTAAGTTTTGCTTCCCCCCTCCTCTCATCACCTTCTCGACCTTACACAAAAAACTAACACAACCCCAATCGCAACCCAACCCAAAGCCGAACACCTCCCCACTATAGTCCGCACCATCCTCTGCGCCCTCCTCACCCTCGGTTCAGACGGAGAAGACGGCTACGGCGCCGGCATCCACGTGCAGATCACCAAGATGAAGGATAACACTGCAGGACGGTACCGCGGCCAGGAAGGAGAGAGAAGGCTGAACGAGGTGGCGAGGGATATGGCGGGTGCAAACGTGAGGCCGGAGAGGAGACTCAGGTTCGAGGCGGGTAGTGCCGAGGAGGGGGGGGGGGGGGGGGGGGGGGGGGGGGGGGGGGGTGATTTGATGGGGAGGAACGGAAGGAAATGGAATGGAAGGGGATAAAGCGGAAGAAAGCCAACTTGAAGATAGAGAGTGAGGTGGGYAGGCAAAAAGGAGATGACCTCTGAGGCTCATGGATCAGCATCGGATCCCATCATGGAGAGACAAGAACTGAAGATACTCAAAGTTAGCAAACCAGAGCATCAACAAGTTTCAATGCAAACATCCCTCGCAGATGTCTTCTTCGTGTGGTATGAACGCAACGTATTCTTCAGATTAACGAGATATATTCGTCATTTGTTCCCCGTGGTCTTGACTTTGACCTATAATCGGAGTCTAATTAAGTTCATCATTTGGACGTTGGTTGGCTTTATCGGGGAATCGAACTCCATCCTCGTGAGGTAGAACAAAGAGAAGCACCTAACTTGCCTTGTGTTGGATAGGAGAGGTAGAGCTGCGAGATATCCAAGGTTAGCACACCGGAACTTGGCAAGCTTTCAATGAAATATCACTCGCTGATATCTTCTTCTTGTGTAAACGCAACGTATTCTTCAGATCAAAGTGAAGTGTTCTTCGTCATTTTGTTCCCTGTGGTCTTGACTTTGACTTATAATCCGAGTCTAATTAGGTTCATCATTTGGACGTTGGTTGGCTTTATCGGGGAATCGAACTCCATCCTCGTGAGTTGGAACAAAGAGAAGCACCTAACTTGCCTTGTGTTGGGCCTGCGGCTCCTACCGCTGCGCCATGGTGACGAGACAGATTCTACTCTGTTTGTTGGGAACAGGCGGTGGGAGGGAGACTGATAAAGAGGCTTGTGGAGTGATGGGAGTTGTAACGGGAAAGAAGTTTCAGTGGGTGAAGTGTTTGTGCGGGATCGTAAGGAGGCACTGGGTGATGGAGTGTCGTCATTGTGATGCTGGGTTTGGAGGAGGAAAGAGCGACAGATCATGGCAGAGGCAAGCGTGGAAGTTTTTCATTTTTCATTTTCTCATTTTCCACTCGATTTTGACTTTTGCTCCTCCTTCAGCTGGTGGACATGCAGAACATCTAACCCTACATATCAAGCGCGTCACCACTTCGAAGTTCGTTTGTTTGGATGCCAGCTGCGTTTACTTCGGTGGGTGGAAGGCGACGTGCATGTGGAGTGTGGAAACCATAGATAGGCATGCGGACATCGACCTCTATCTAGAAACTCGAAGTTATCGTAACCACCACACAGTCATTGCTGTACTGGTAAGATTTAAATGAACCACCGCAAGTTGTCATATTGACTTTGCAAAATTGGAGTGTTGGAACTTGTGTCGTTGTAGAATCGATAGTGTTGATGCTGGGAGCAGTGGATTCAGGCGCGAATGCAACGCTGAGTAACGACAACAAACGAAAAGCATGTGAACAACTTCAAAAACCTCGGAAATGCCACGGATCAGATTCGATCTTTTCATTGCTATTCCTGTAAGCAGCGAGGCAGTGAATCTTTCTGTCTGTGATGTTGCCAGATTTGGGAGGAGGCAACTGAAAGAGCTCCAAGATCCCTTACAAATATTGGCTGTTGGTTCGTTGTTGTACTGTGCGCGTTCTAGAACAAAACATTCCATGTCAGAGGAAGCTCAAAACCAAGGGTCCTCAAGGGTCCTGTCCCACACCATTTCGATACCTCAGCATTCTAGAACAAGCCGGGCCGCAGCTGCTTTGTGACGTCCAACAGGCTCATTGCTCGATTGACTTCGAATGAGTTTTTCTGTGTGTGTGAAAAAGAAGCTTTTTGGCGAGAGGTATGAGATGGAGTGTCTTCGTGGAAGTTGCATCCAAATCATCCGAGAATGTGAATTCTCAAGTACGGCGTCAAGGCCGAATTTGCAAGATGAGATTCTGCCGGTGGACGAAAAATCCTCCAATCGACGGTCTCGGACGGTCCGGGTTCGATAACGGATCGATAAGATTTAGTGCACTCCACTTATCGTCTCATGTTGCCTGAACCCCGGCCGCAATGACGCCAACCTTCCTTGGAAGGACTTTTCCCTTGCCAAGCSGCTTGGCAAGCCCAGGCCACCAATCGCTTCCCAGCTGGCCAGCAGTGGATGGATAAGCGTGGAGCGGCAGGTGCTCGGATGTGACGGCACTGGGCTGGCTTGATCATGACGTCACAGGCTCACAGGTCCACGGTACGTACAAAACGGATTGCGCCCGCATTTGAAGCGTCTTTTTTCCGCACTGCGATTGCTGGGCTTTGGCGTCTTGGCCAGATCATTCTGTTTTTCTCCCTCGTCGTCCTCCCCAGCCATGGACCCCCATCCCCGCCTGACCCAGGGACCTTGCCCACGGCGAACGGTAATGATGATGGGGTTCTGACACCACCACACCCACCAACATTATACACACAACACGTTGTTTCTATAATGCCGAGGAGAAGAAGCCAAAACATCCCACAACACGACGGAAAGTGGACGCCAGCAACGGAAATGGGACGACGCAAAAACGGCAGGAAAGGGGTCTCGGCGGAGCCAACGGTGCCAAGATCGCAAAGCTGGGAGCTGAGAACGAAAAGCCAGGGACCAGTCGGCGAGCAGGCAGTTCATTGGCTTGACCCAGGGTTGATCGGCGAGATCGGCAAAAGGGGGTCATGGGCGCCAAGGTGCTCGGCCGATTTGCTTTCTGAAGTCTACGAACTCGCAACTCCCGGGTTTTCCAAAGGACCTTTTGGACTGCAGTCGCACGGGAGATGTGCAAATAGTTTGTGGAAGGACCCTTGAATTGTCGAAACTTGACGATACGAGAGATGGGAGAGGTAATGATTGATGATGCCCGTGCATAGAACACTGAATCATACTGAAATCAGCACTTCCTCACCTGGACCCGCGGATGACCCGAAGTGGGTTGTTCTCAGAGCGGGGACCAACAGTGTCGTCATTGTAACTTTTCGCTGGTGAGGTACGTACCGCCGTGCACACCCGAATTTGAAATGCAAATTCTCTCACGAGATATTGTCGATTTTGGTTGAAATCTCTCTCAACTCACAAAGTGTTCACGATTGCAACACAGAACACAGCCGTGAAAAGGAGGCACACGAGGCGCACCACCATGAATTTATGCAGTGTCACTCATGATCGGACTCGCAAAGCAATCAGGAAATTTGGCAGACCATCAATCTCTCTGATCAGTTCTAGACCTCTGTCGATCGGGCCGGCTCTGTCGGACAAAGTTCAGCCATCAAGGAAGTCGAAGGGCAAGTCAGCAGTCAGCAGTCAGCACCAATGCATTTTGGGGCACCACCTCTTGTCCATCAATGTGCTCATCTCAGATGAGGCCATCACAAGCAAAATGGTTGTGTTGCTCGGTCGGAAATGGAGTGTTCCCAAGGTCCCATTCCCATGCCATTCCCATATGTGTCGGACGCTAATTCTCTCAACGGAGCCGGACCCGGCGACACGACCGCAGGAGGAAGGTCGCATGATGATGGGAATTGCCAAAATGGAAGATGAGATATGACCATCCCAGAGGGATCCCACAGAGCTCTCCATCCTGGCCATGTGCATGTCCGGCGCAATGCAGTGTCTTGAATGTTCAGGTTTGTCTCCTTCTTGGCATCATGAAGTTTGCCCACTTGCCGGCCGGCAGTCACGCCGCTGTGAGTTTGTGCTATTCTTTACAGCCTGTCGTTACGTTTCTGGCGCCAAACGCGAAGGACAAAAAAGGACAGCAAGAAGAGCGAGTTACGTGAGTTGAACGGCAATTCGCAGATGGGAAACAAAAGAGAGAAAATGCCGCCTTTAACCTCAAGGTGCTACACAGTAACAGAGATCGCCGGGCCGTGAAAAGGCCACTGTCATAAGGGTCCACTAACAGACCCGACACTTTCCTCTCCCAGGCAGCTAGCTGCCAAAGCATCGAGGAGCAAGAAGCACCCTTGGCACCGGAACACACACCGGGCCGTCGATTCGCTATTGGAGACGATCTGGATGTCTTGAGACAGTGGTCGAAGCCGATCAAAAGTGTTCTAGCCTTCAGTAGAGATATCATCCAGTGTCCAGTCGTCGCCCAGTGGACTGTGCCGCCAAAGTCTCACTGTGACGGAGCTTTGCGCGAGCGAGCGTGGTGAGGTGCTCGGGGCTCCACCGTGGGACTCCTCCCTCAGTCTCCATCTTATCCGCCGCGCTACTGTAAATCCAGTCGGTCAGGGGACTTTTTCGCTGGCGAGGTCGCCCCGGGCCGCACTTTGCCAGAGAAGGTGCACCCGACCCGACCGGCCGCCCACACAGAAGGAGTGGCCCGGGAGCAAAAGTCAAGAAAACAGGTGCAACTGAGAGAAAGAGAACTGAAAAGAGGAAGAAATGAGGAACTGACTTGAGGAAGGGACAATGAAGTGAATGACTCTCTTGATCAGGGCACGTTTCGCGTCTGGACACTGCCCGTCTATCTCGACCTCCAGCTCCTTCCCGCGTTCTCCCAGTAGAGTGGACAGCGCGGCGGGACCACCTGCACCGCAGCGATAAGGCGACGCCAGGTACCGCCCGTGCCGTCCGGCCGTCTAGCTAGGACCACCTCCTCACTGCCCACACACAGAGGCACAGGGCAGCTCTTGAACCCGCAGCCCGACCCGACCCAAAATTCTACGGCTGGGCCCAGAATCCCTCTCGACCTTCAGTGAACAGACCGCATTCCATTTGCACTCCCGTCACTCGTCTTCGGTTTCGTTTTCCGAATCTCTGATCAGATCCTCATCCGTCAACCACCACCACAAGTCCACAGTTCACAGTTCACCACACCACTGTTTGGCTCGGCACTGCTCTGCACCATCCCAGCCTTCTCTCTCCTCGCTTGTCTTCTCCCCGAGGCTACCTCTACCACCTTACCACCACCTCCTCCCTCTCTCATCCTGGCTCCCTGGGTTACTGCTCGGTAAACAGATCCGCTGATCGGCATTGACACGTCGGCCCCCCAGTCCGTCGTTCCTCGTCTACCACGCCCGCACGCCTGCGCACCTAATCCTCGCGAGAATTTTTAAGCTTTCTTCTCCGACCACACAGCGCATATCGCACCGGCGGCCTCACAATCACGGCAACACCCATCCACCCGTACGGCAGCGCATCGCATCGCATCCCGCCATCTGCTATCCGCATCCGTTGACTACCGCTACAAATCGCACACGCACACCCCCACACAAAACACCCTGTCGACCGATGACACGAGATCCCCGATACAAGGCTTAGAACAATGGCGAGTCCGGTGGGGGAGGATAACTGGGTCGACTTTGTCGACCACCAACTGCGTGGCGCCACCGACCTCGAAAGTCGCGTCAAGGTCATCGAGACTTTCCGTCGCGCCGTCCAAGCCGAGCCCGGCAGCCTCAAAGTATGGATGGCCTATTGCGAATACTTTTGGTCTCTCTATTCCGACTGCCAGCCCGGTAGCGACGCCGGCTGGCCCCTTGAGGAGCAGCACCTCGGCCGCGAAACCTTTACCCTAGACCATGCCCTCAACCTCTGGCAGGAGGGCTACGAGGCCGTCCAGTACCGTCTCTCCGACAGCCACCAGCTCTGGAATCGCTGGGTTTCCCTCGAGATGGAGCTGCTCGCCCGCACAGCTACCGAGGCCGGCGTCCGCCGCATCACCCATCTCTACAAGAACAGACTGGCGGTGCCCCATGCCGCTTGGGATAACACGTCACAGATGTTTTCTAGCTTCCTCTCCGAGTACAACCGCGCCAACTACGAGTCCGAGATGCTGCACGTCACCGCTAACGCCAGAGACGCCAAGCGTCTGTACGAGATGCGCGACCCTTGGGAGATGAAGCTCAACCAGGCCCAGAAGGCGGGCGATATCGCGGGCATGAAGGCCATCATGACCGAATACATCGATTGGGAGATTAGGCAGGCCAAATCCAAAAAGGATCACCATACCTTGACAAACATCCGCATTTGCCTTGGTCTGTTTTCGCGTGCTCTTACCGGCATCATGTCTTCGGATGAAGCGACCTGGCTCAACTTCCTCGTTTTCGTCTCAACATGGCACTCTGACATCAAGATGGGCCGTGTAAAGATCCCCTCGGTCATCCTGCCCAACATGCTGGACGTCCTCCAGCGCGCTGTGCACCACGTTCCCTGGTCCGGCACTGTCTGGGCCCGCTACATCCTGGCTGCCGAGGAAGCTGGCCTAGGCTTCACTGACATTGAGCGCATTAAGCACGCAGCTACGAGCTGTGCTCAACTCGATCGCGATGGCATGGGTGGAGTTCTGGAAATGTACTCGGCCTGGTGTGGCTACCTCAAGCGCACCGCCATGAACCCCAACGCGACTGAAGAAGCCGTTGACCTTGCCGAGGTCGGCCTCCCGTCCGCCCTGGAAGACGTTCGACATTGGGGCAAGCGACGGTACGGTGATGCTTACCAGGGTGACCCCAACTTCAGGTTAGAAAAGATCTTGATTCAGTTTCTGACCGAGAAGAAGGATGACATTGATGAAGCACGCAACGTATGGGAACAGCTGTCTGTCATTGCGCTACACGCCAATAGCTACGATTTCTGGCTGGCTTGGTTCCTATGGGAAATGCTCGTCTTCGCCTCTACCAAGAGCAAGAACCGGAGCCCTACACCTGCTACCTTGGCCCAAGGCTTGCGGGTCCCCTCCTTTGCCACTCGTGTCTTCATCAAGGCTCTCAAGGTGCGAACGCTTGACTGGCCTGAGAGGATTATGGATGTTTATCTTCAGCATTGCAACGATTACGAGCTGGCCGAAACCCTGCGCGAAGCCCAGGACACCATCTACAAGACAAGAAAGGGCGTTTCTAGGCGTCGCGAGAGGGAGGCTGCTCAAGCACAAGCGGCGGCACAAGCTCAAGCCCAGGCCGCGTACGCAGCACAGGCACAGACCCAGGCCCAGGCTCAGGCCCAGCACCAACCTCAACTACATCAACAGCAACAGCAATACCAACAGCAACAATCCCAGGATCACCCCATGACAGATGCCCCGCAAGCTGGCACATCACTCGGCTCTAAGAGGAAACGCGAAGATGGTCCTGTGGATGAGGCTGATGATGATGCCAAGCGGGCGAAGAGCGAAACTATTATGGGTGCGGCTGAGCTCAAGCGCGACAGGGAAAACACATCGGTTTTTGTTCGCAATCTTCCCGAAGGCATTACCCAAACCAAGCTGCGACAGTTCTTCCGCGAATACGGCCACATCAACAACATCGACCTCCAAAAGAGCGAAGGTGCCCCGGCTGTGGCGCTGATCGAGTTCAGGTCGCCAGAAGATGCTCGGACAGCTTTGCTTCGCGATGGGAAATATCTCGGCGAATCAGTTATCCAAGTCAGCCCGGCAACCGACTGCACCCTCTTCGTGACCAACTACCCGCCTGAGGCAGATGAGCAGTATATCCGCGATCTTTTCAAGCATTGTGGTGACATTCACAGTATCCGTTTTCCCAGCCTCAAGTACAACACCAAGCGTCGTTTCTGCTACGTATCCTTCCGCGACCGATCCTTTGCAGCCGCGGCCACTCAACTTGACGGCAAGCCTTTGGAAGGAGGAAAGTACAAGTTGCAGGCCAAGTTCTCCGATCCAGGCCATAGGCAAGTGCGCCAAGGAGCTCAGGCCGAAGAACGCGAGCTCCATGTGAACAACCTACCTCGTGCAGCAAGCGAAGAGGACGTCGAGGGTCTCTTCCAAAAGGCCGGCAAGGTCGTCAGCGTTCGTCTGACGCGCAACATGGGAGGTGTTAGCACCGGCACCGCATTTGTGGTGATGGAAACCAAGGAACAGGCAGCCAAGGCGATTGAGATACTAGATAAGGTGATCTTTGGCAACCATCCCCTCAAGGTGGAGGTGTCAAAGCCGCCCACGCGCAAAACCACCGCCACGAGTCGAGCTGACGGTGAAGCCGAAGGTTCGCCCGAGTCTAGCGCCTCCGGGTCGGGACCTAGTCACGTGTCCGGGCCTGAGATTGCCGCCCGTACGATCGCCATTCTTGGCATTCCCGACACGATGAACGACGCGCGCGTTCGCTCCATCGTCGCCCCCATCGGCGCCATCAACAAGCTCGTGCTCCACCCGCAGCACGGCGGCGCTGTCGTCGAGTTCGCCGATGCGGCGATGGCCGGCAAGGCTTCTCTCGTCATCAATAGCACTGAGATCGAGGGCGGTAAGAAGCTGCGCGTCGGATCCGTCGGTCAGCTGTTCAAAGAAAAGGCCGAGAAGAGGATAGACAGGATCGATCTGCCTCATCAGCAACCGCAGAAAAAGCAGGATGACTCCAAGGCCAGCAAGAAGGGGAAGACCGCCGCGGAGCTGATGCCGCCGCCGCCACTCATCAGGAGACCGTCTGTGTTGGGCAAAGCGGGGGCTAAGAGGGGACTCGGGTTCGTGGTTCCTGTCAGCAAGGCGCAGAAGGGGCAGAACGCCGCTGCTGCGGCGAAGGAGGGCTCGGGCTTGGAGCAACAGCAAGCCAACGGTACCGGGTCATCGTCATCCGCAGCAGGCCCTGCTGCGCCTGTGCCGGCACCGGCACCACCGGTTGCTCAGAAAAGCAACGCCGATTTCAAGCGCATGTTTCTGGAGGGGAAGAAGTGAGGTGAACTGAAGGGGATGGGATGGGATGAAACGCAGCCAGGCAACGAGCAATAGCAACACAAAAAAGGGACGGATCACGGGCACAAGCAACGAAGACGCCTTGTCGGATCCACGGGGTTGAACGGTCAGGGCCATGGGGTACGGTATGCCGGGACAAGGTCAAGTTATGCATATTACGGTTTTGGTCAAGGCTCAGGGGGTACGTTGGGTTGGGTTGGGTTGCAACTTGCATGGAGCATGAGCATGAGTATGGGAATGGGGGATGTTGTTCTAAAGCATTCCGCATGAGTACCTATTGACAGTTTGGGGTTGCCTGAAAAGTGTCTGGAGGATTGGGAATACTTGGCAGTGAAGGGGGTAGAGGTTGTTGTGTTAGTGTATGATACCATGATTTGAGGAGAGATGAGATTTTCCAATGACTGAAGGTTCAAGAGAAAGGGGGAGACGGGATCATGAAGTAATGTGGGAGGGGGACATGAATGAGGCGAATGACGACTAGACTTCGTGAAGGGGATGGATCTAGAAAGGAAACGGGGTGATTTTCTTACCTATGTTGTTTCATGTACGTACGCCATTGCTGGTCATTGTTTATGCTGGCGCTTGTCGTTCGGGTATTGCTGTATGTGGTAGTTGAGTCGTTACAGGTACGACTTGAAAGATGAATCTATACCCCATTTCTTCTGGAAGGAGACAAGATGATCTTTGAGTCAGGTGAGGTGATGATGATGGCAATGATGGAAGCCGGAAGCAAACGTGGTGAGCTGGTGCCTGGTGGTGGCTGGACGCCCGTGGCTAGAGGTAGTGAGAGGAAAGAGGTAGGTAAGTAACAATCACCTTCTCTCCGACCGAGTCCAAATCCGAATCCGAGGAAAAAGAGCCTCTTCAATCGCGACCACTAACGATTATCAGGAGTACTCACAACACAGTGCAACTCCACTACTCCAAGCTACCAAGCCTTTCTGCTTTCCCAATTACCTAAACTCCAAGCCAAACCCTCCATCGGCCTCAACCTCGGGACCGCAACCTGCGAGAAGGCTTGCGATTTCAGCCGTGGCGCCTTTTACTGCCTTTCGTACCACCACCACAGAACGCCAAAGATTATCATAAACGCGCACAAGGCTTTGCATTGCGTGTTAAAACTTCAACGATCCCAATTGGTTCCGTCATCGACGCGAATTCTTGCTCGCAAAGGGTCAATATCTGTCGGACTGCCGGCGGCCACCCGCATTATGCTGAAGTTGGGTAACCGTAACTGCAAGTCGCTGAGCTGAGCTGGGCTGCTGAGGTGACTGCTGTTCGGGCAGTGTTTGGCAGCTTTTTGCATGTCTGACAGCTTGCTGCTTGATGTATAGTAGTATAGGTCAGTCGCGCCTGTGGTTTGGTTTCGTTTGGTTGATATTAGCACATTGCTGACCTCCCCACCCCCAGTTCCCCGCCATGCTGATTGCTGCCAACCAGAGTTTACAACGTCGTTCCCAGGAATGAGGATAGAGTGAGAATGAGAATTAGGATACGAAGTGTGCGCCTGACTGCGAATGAAACTGGAGTGGAAGGTAGAGAGAGGGTTGTGCTGTGTGTGCTGTTGGTACCGTGCAAAAGAGGCGAGAAAGATGCGGTGGCGTCCCGAATATTTGGTTTAGATTCAAGACTCTCCAGCGCAATTAAGATTCCCAACAAGAACATGCATATCATGGCCCGTCCCGTGGTATTTGTATAGATGTTTGTGTGATTGGACAAAATCTCACCGGCACCCGCAAAATCACCAACTCGCGAAGTATTGACATGCAGAAAGTTCTCTTTTGACTTTCCGTGGTTCCGTCCCTCCTTCTCCAGGACAGTCTTCCAAGAGGAAAGGGCTGGGTTGGAGCTGAGCGAGTTCATCCGAGGTATTCCCGGGAATATTGTTTCTTTTTCGTACGGCTGACGACCCGACTGGACCTGAGCAGTGAATACACCTGTTTCCCGTCGTTGCAGTTGCACTGAGGTTCATGTATTGTCTGAGTAAGCAAGGGATGTGGTCCGGTTGAACTGAAGTTTGGTTCATGAGGCGCCGGAGAGGCGTTGCTGATGATTGGGCGAGAGACCTCATCACCCTGCTTGGTCCGTATGGTCTGGGGAGGATGTGCATGCGCAGGAGAGACGTTTCGGGACATCGAGGGATTACAACCTTCTTGACGGGCGGAATAGAACAGAGACGATGCCCATCTGACTGATAGACTGACGGATTTGCACAATGTCTGGCGCAGTTTTACCTTGGTTCCATGATAGCGTGGTTGGGAACTACGTAAAAGGTTGCGAAGTTGTTACCAGACCGACCAAACGTGAAGCGCATTAAACCAGGGGAAGGTACTGCCGAGTCCCCGTATTCCGTATAGTGTACCCCATGGGGGAGAAGCAGTTCCGATGGGTTGGGCAGGGAGCTGGAGAGCCTGGAGGGAGTCAGGTACACCCGTGTTTGTACGACGATCTTTGGCGGTCCTCCCTGGCTCCCGGGACCGAGGGAACGAGAACATCAATTCGAAGTATAAGTGAAGCTCCTCCCTCGAGTCTCCACCAACCGATAACTTCTATTCTCTCATCCCGCTTCACCAGTCCAACATTCCTCAATCCAATCCGCCATCACCCGCAACAACAGAGCCACCAAACCACAAAGATGCATCTCCTCCCATCTCTCACCGTCCTCGCCACTGCCTTCACGGCCCTCACCTCCGCCGTCGCCCTCCCCCAGTCCGGATCCGAAGTCGAATCCCGCACCTACGGCGGTGGGGACAAGTGCCTCTGTGAGGAAGATGCCAACCTCCTCAGGGACGCCTACGTCCGCATGATCAGCGCCTGGAACCCGGCCGATGCCAAGTACCTCACGGACGACTTCAAAGACACGAGCGGTAGCATCAACATCTTGATCGGGAAGCCGTTGGACGGATCAGTGCCTACGTTTGCGACTAAGCAGGAGTTTGTGGATCATATGACTGTTATGGTTCGTTCTTTCAGCTACTATCTTTACCTTGTCTTCACCTCTCTTCACCTCTTTCTTCACCCTCTTCACCTCTCTCTTCACCCCTCTCTTCACCTCTCTCTTCACCTCTCTCTTCACCTCTCTCTTCATCCCTCTTCACCTCTCTTCACCTCTCTCTTCACCTCTCTCTTCATCCCTCTTCACCTCTCTTCACCTCTCTTCACCTCTCTCCCTCCCTCTCTTCACTCTCTTCCCCCCCCTCTCTCTCCCCTCCCCTCCCCCCTCCCCTTCTCTCTCTCCCTCTCTCTCTTCCCTTTTTCCACCCCTCACTAACTTCTCTCACCCCACCAAAAAAAAACAGCCCGACAACCTCCCCCTCAAAGTGACCTTCTCCACCTTCAACTGCAACTACATCACCGTCATCTGGACCGCCACCTTCGGCGCCGCCCAGAAGGCCGTGCGCGGCATCGCCGTCGCGGGAACCGTGTACAACAAGCAGAAGAAGATGTGGCAGATCAAGAGCGTGGATGTCGAGTGGAACTCGATGGCTTATCTTTTGGATATTGGGGGGAGCTACAAGTTGCCGGGACAGCCTTAGGTTACCTGCCTCTACCTAGTACCTAGGTTGCTGTCCTGGTTGCGTGGGATACTGGGATGGGAAGAATGAGTAACCAAGTGATGAGGATACAATGATGCGCTGCGGTGTGGATGTTGCCTGCATTGGCGAAAGAGGAAGGAATGGTTGGTTGATGGCATGCGTCCATGGGTGCAGACTGTATGGTCTTGGGTACTGGAGCCGGATGCTCACATGCATTCTTCTCTTGTGAGGTGGTTGAGGTTCCAGTTCCAGTCCAAACTGAAGCCGTCTGCCTCGTTCGGAATGTTCGTTTGATCGGTTTTCCCAACGGCCAAGGATCATTCGGGTGCCGAGCCGGGAACGGGCATTCCAAACAAGGTTGGCGGCATCGCGTGCATGCAAGGGACATGGACCACCAGGTGCGGTATGCGTCACCTCACGAACTCCGTCACGGTGCCTTATCTCTCACTCTGTTTTTATCATGCTGTACCCTAAAGCTCTTGGATATTAGTGCCTTTGTTTGGATATAATAATGTCATATGGTGTACATTTTACGGTAGTCTTAACAGTTGCACTGTTTGACTATGTTGTGCAAGTGGAAGCGGCTACATTCACCTTGCCAGTGACGATATACACGAACACAGACCGGCTTCTAACGAAGGAAACGCGCCCGGAAGATACCTTACGCGAAGTGAGACAGATGCAGTGGTCAGACTTTTTGACTCGTAAACGGGCGTTGAGACATAGTGGTTCGGATTCCTTCGCCGATGCTGTGCGACAGCACGGCAAGTACACGAAGTTGAATCGGTGTATTGCTCCGTGTGTGTACGACAGAACGTGTGGAGGGTTTGATGACTCGGGAGTAGAGAAGTAGGTAATTTCCTGCGATAACTCCCGAAGAGTTGCAGGAGTTGATGGGAGCAGAACGGAGATATGCTGAAATCTCGCCACTTCTTGCTGCAGTTAATCCCGAATGGGCCGGTTAAGTAGAGCGCTTCTGTAGAAGTTGATTCAGTATCTTTCGAACTAATTGGAACCATACCTTTTCACTCAAACAGATGAGTGTCCTCGTTATCTGCAAGTTGACTTCTGTGTGGCAAGCATCAATAACCCTAACCCGTCTGAATAGAGCAAGAAAAGGGCGGTGTGTGGGTCTCGGTTCTAACAGGTTGACAAAGTCGGTTCGTGAAATGGTTCCGTCAAAGATAACACAGGTGTTCAGGTGCCCTATAAATGGTAGGCTATTTCTGTTTCAGCGTATAGAATCCACTTGAGTTGTTGCCCGAAAATCTTTTTAGACCACAAGCCACTTTCTGCAATGGCACCTTGCGCTTACCGGAGCTCGGAGCTTCATCCCACTCGGTTTTCACCAACATCTCACGAAGTGATATTGACCCTTCAACGATCAAAAAGCCCCAGTCAGCCTCCAGAAGCCCCGTTTGCTTCTTTCCTATTACCATTCCTCGCAAACACAACCCAAAAACATCGAAAAACCAACCATGGAAGACAACACCTCCCCCTCATCACCACCACCCCACCCAGAACTCTCCTACACCACCATCCCCCTCAACACCCCCGCCACAGAAATCCGCCTCCTCGAGCTCTTCCCGTCTGCCGAATTCTCCTCCCCGCTCCACTGCCGCCTCTACAACACGCCCATCTCCTCGCCCGCGCCCTTCAAAGCCCTCTCCTACGCCTGGGGTAGCGACGACAAGACGCATCTGATTTACGTCGACTCCAACAGCACCAGCGACAGCGGCAACGATGTAAATGCAAGCGTCGTCAACGTTTCTTCCGGTGACGAGGTCGATGGCGATGGGGCTATGAACAGAGGGGAAGCAGACCCAGACGCTGAGAAAACACCAACGACAAAAAGGTGTATAATCCGCATCACCTCCTCCCTAGACACCTGCCTCCGCCACCTACGCGCTATCTACCACCGCGATCACCCTTCTACAATTCTGACCCTGTGGATCGATCAACTCTGCATCGACCAATCCAACCCTGACGAAAAAGCCGTGCAAGTCGGCCTTATGAGCCAGGTGTACTCGCGCGCCGAGCAGGTGCTGGTCTGGTTGGGTCCGGAAGCGGACGGGTCAGACAAAATCATGGACGCGTTGGCGCAGCTGTGGAGGGAGTTTGAGAGCGTTGGGGTGGAGTTGGGCGATTTTGACAGGTTTTATGACTTGTTGATCGAAATGGCTCGGGGCGGCGGGGATGGTGAGGGTTGTGGTGGTGGTGGTGGTGGTGAAGGTGCTGGGGAGAAGAGGAAAGGGCGGGGTGGGGAGGATGGGGGGCATGGGGGAGAGGTGGAAGACAAGAAAAACAGGAAGAAGGGGGGGTGGATGGTGGTGGGGAAGGAGGGAAAGGAGATGGTGAAGGAGATGGGTGGTGGTATTGGTATTGGTGTCGGGGCAGGTACTGGTACTACCTGTGGAGATGATAAAGTCGTTGATGTCCCTGGTGATGGTGATGGCGTTCAAGTTGGGTCTGACTTGGGAGTGGGCGTGGGCGTCGCCGACACAGAAGCGTTGGACGGAGCAGCAGTGACCTGCACGGCAAACAAAGCTGATGCAAACACCGAAAAGACCATCATGGCAGTCGTGGAGGACGGAGCAGCGCAACTTGTTCGCTTGTGGGTGTCGGGGGAGTTGCGAGCTCTGTTCCGACGCCCATGGTTTACGCGCGTGTGGGTCGTGCAGGAGGCGTGCCTCTGCGTCGATACTGTCTTTGTCTGTGGAACGAAGCCGCCGGTGAGCTACGACATCTTTGGAGCAATTGGCGTTTGTATGATTCACGCCATGCGAGAGTTTGAGCGCAAGGGTGGTTACGCGCCAGAATGGGACGGCGTGAGCCCCATCAGCCCCGACGCCGAAATAGCCGGGGTAAGGATGTCTCGAGATGTGGCCCGGGCCTTGGGCGGCTTGATACAACAGACAAGTGCGTCTTACGGAAGTCGTCATTGTAGACTCCATCAGATCTCGGAAGGAGACGACAATCTATTTACGCTGCTTGTCGATATGTACACGAACCTCCATTCGTCTAGAGAGGCGAAGCTGCACAGAGATCGGGTTTATGCTTTGCTGGGTGTGGCGGCGGATGCTGATGAGCTGGAGATCAAACCCGATTATTCCAGCCATACGAGAACTGCGCAAATCCTGACCGAGGTAGCAAAGGCCATCATCGGAAAAACGAAGGACGGATTTCCGGTCGAGCTTCTCTCTTATTCGCAGTTTCCTAAAACAATCCTCGACGATGGGAGTGATGAACAATTGCCATCGTGGGTACCGGATTGGAGGTCTGGCTTGCAATCCCCTTTTTATTACGACCTCGACGATGAAGACGACGCCAATCCTGATGGAGAGAATACGGGAACCGATAGGGATATGTTCATGGCATGCGGGCCTCACCGTTCAGTCGATATGGTGCCGACTATGACTGCTGAGATGCTGGGTCTACGAGGATATCTTGTTGATACCATAGAAGAGGTGGCCGGTATGGCATATCAAGAGTTCTTCTCAACGAAACCGCGGCTGTATGAGAGCATTGAGTTCTTTGAGAAGTTGGGCAGACTATGGGAGCTTTCGAAGCAGAAGAACGAACCCATATACCAGACTCAGGCGCGAAGGGCGGAGGCACTTTGGCGTGTGCCCGTTGGAGACATGGTGCTTGATTGGGAACACATGGGTCAACATAGGGCAAAGCCTGATTTCGCCCTTGAATATCACAAGTGGAGACGTACTTTAGAGCAATACCAAGCCATGGAACTCGACATGACTGCGCCCGGATGGAAGGACCGTGTGGATGAAGATAAGAAGAAGAAGGCTACTGAATGGGCTGCACACACATTAGGAGCAGATGGAGGGAAACACTACGACGGAGCTCTCGTATACATGGCCAGAAAGAGCCTATACCTCACAAAGAAAGGGTACATGGGTATGGGGCCGTCTGACATCCAACCCGGGGACGTGGTTGTTGTGTTTCCAGGGGCCCGAATTCCTTTCGTGTTACGACCCACGAGCGAGGGCAACACATTCACCTACCTTGGAGATGCATACTGCGATGGAATCATGGACGGCGAGATTACGCTCAGGGAGGAGAGACGGGAATTCTTCCTGGTCTGAACCATAGACACGGAGGAGAGAAGTAAACAAAAACAGCAAAGACAATACAGGAAGAGTTGGGTAAGGGTATCCAAATCCCAAAGAAAAGGCAATTGATCTGTCAATAAAATACCCAAAACGCCATCTGTAACGCAAATGCAAAAATGCTAAAAACCAAAGACAAGTCTCAAAGATCGATCCAAAAAGCCCAAGGCCCGTCTTTCCGCTTTGCCCCTCTCTGCCAAAGGGCATCCCCCTCGACCCTGATACAAAATCTGTGATTGGTTGTAGAACAGCTTCCAATAGTTTTCCAAACGAGAAATATCCAGTATAGGTAAATCCAAGCTTCTTCCATCCTCTTTTCTGTTCCTGCTCATCCAACATTCATTAACCCCTCCCATTATCCATCCCAAAACTCTCATTCACAACCCCTACCCGTACCCTAAATCCCCTCCCTCATAGCCTCCTCAATACTCCCCAACTGACTCCCATCCAACGCCTCCACCGTCACCTTACTCGGCAACCCGCCCTTCCTCGCCAAGAACCCCGGGATCACGCCGGGCTGATTGATGCCGGGCGCCCTAGGCTTGATGGTCGTCCCCGTCGTCGCCGAGGACACGGACCGCACGGAAGAGGACAAGGGCGTGGTGGCGCTCGTAGCCGCCGTGCCCGCTGTCCCGGCCGTCCCGGTGGTGGTGGACGAGCTAACGCTTCGGTAGGAGGACTTGCGGTCCCTCGGAGCGATGGCGATACCTAGGCCGGTGCCTGTGCCTGTGCCTGTGCTTGTGCCAGGGGTAGGTGTGGGTGTGGGTTCGGGGAGTTCTGGGGTAGGCTCCAATCCTGTTCCCGTTCCGGGTGCTTCGGTTGTGGTCGGCTGGCTAGAACTCTGGCCCCAAGGCCGCCACGAGACTAGCTTACCCAAGGCAGGAAGAGACAGCTGACGGGAGGCTGTTGATCGCACAGAAGAGGACATATGCAAACCGTCAGTGTGGGCGCGACGATTGGGATTGAGGAAGAAGGGCGGCTCGGCGACCGAGGGACGTTTGGTATTCTGGGAGGTGGATACGGGTCGGGGTAGGCGCTGTCCTACCAGGGCCAAGTTATCTCTGGCGTGCATGCTTCCGCGCGAACCGCGCGCGCCCGAGTACGAGATGGTCGGCATGGCCGTGACGTTGCTGATTCCGGTTCCGGCGGCACTGAGGCCGAGGGGCCGGAGCGTCAGTTGGCTCGGGCGGACCTTGAGGGTGTGAATGTCGAGACCGTTGGAGAGGGACATGATGGATTCGTGTGAGGTCATGCGCCGGAGTCCTCCTGAGGATCGTTGCTCGGCCACTTCGGGGTGGAAGTCAAGATCGTGATGTATGGTGTCGTCGCCGGCGATCGCCGGGTCGTCGCCGTCGCCACAAGCGCTGATGGTTTCGACGGTGTCGTCTTCGGCGGAGGAAACCCCGTGGGCCATGTCGGGTACGTCGTCGGTGGTGTAGGCGCCCATGGCCTGGTTGAGCTCCTCGGCAAGCACGAGACCGGCTAGCGAACGATGGCCGGGGTACGGTGGTGAACAAGCGCCGCAGTTGTACATGGCCGTGCTACGGGTCGACCATTGGGATGCCTGTCTGCGGTGGGACCTTCGGTTCCATTCGGGCGAAGCTGGATCGACACTTGTTGTGGGAGAATTGGGGACCGACACCTCGATGATGCCGCGGTCGAAAACGGAGTTGCGCCGGGGGTTCGACTGGGGGGAGGTCGGCGCGGAGGATGGCGCAAATTCGGAGGGCATTTCGGATATTAGGGACCAACGGCCTGCTGCAGTTGAAGTGGAATCGTGAGTACTGTGACGCGGGACAAATGGTGGCCCAAGGCCACGGCCCGCCTGCCATTGGGGATTCTGGGAGGATACTGGTGTTGTAGGTGCTGAGATGATGTGTGGCGGCGAAAAGGTACCTGAAGTAATGGATTTCCTGTTCTTCCTTGATTTTTGTGACTCGCCCTTCTGAGCGATATGGTAATGATGGTGGACGTGTACGGCCTGTGAAATCTTTGGCGTTTTGGTCGAGTCTGGATCGTCGAATTCTGTCTGTAGTGTTGATACGGTACCCATCTGCTTACTATTACTTGATAACGGCTGGTGATACTGCATCTGTTCCCGTAGGAGTTGAATTTCGTCGTGTGAGTTCATTAGCATCTCGCGTAGTTCGGCAATGCCCAGTTGTAGGTTGGCGTTGTCCTGCAAGAGGTCGCGCACAAAATGCGACACGACGTTGCGACTGCTCTTGGTGTCGGATAGGGATTTGACGGCGGCAGCGCCCTTAAGTCTGCCTGCTGCCGTGCTGAGCTCCTTTTCCATTTCTCGTTGTTTTTCGATACGGCTGATAACCTCGGCGTGTCGTTCCCGTTCTTCCTTTGCTTCCTTCTCCATGCGCTCCAGTTGTTCCTGCAAGTCGTTGATACCCTTTTCGGCCTGCTTCCAACGTGTGATGGCGGTGCGCGCCTCCTCCTGTGTATTGACCAAGGTCGCCTGTAATGTCGCCTGTTCCTCCTCGAGCATGGTGAGTTGCTTCTCCAGGGTCGCTGCCCTCTCCGCCGCCATTTCCAGTCGGCGGATCTCTCGCTGGGACTCGCGTAGAGTGGTCTCGAGGTAGTCAATCCGGGTGTCGGCCTCTCGGACGGTATCGTTGAGCGACTCAAGTTCGGCATGGAGGCTATAGTTCTCGTGTATCTTTTCCCTGTTCTTCTCCTCGAGCTCTGCATTTTCGCGTTCCAGCTGTTCGATGCGAGCGGTGAGTTCGGCGCGGTCGCGTTCGGCGGCGGCCATGTAGGCTTCATGGCGGATGAGCAGTGTCTGGAGGGAAAAGGTCAGCGAGGAAAAGCATTCCTCCGGCCTGGGTTGTCGCGCGCGCCATTTGCCGTGAGTTGCAGGTGTCTTTTCCGACCACTCCAGCATTGTGCATTTTGTGAAGAGAAGGTAAATGGTTTCGTGAGCAGGCCATGAGAGGAGCGGAAATCAAGGGATGTTAAGGGAGCGATTGACGGCGACGGGCGCACAAGGAGCGGATGGAAGGAATGCGGCACGCATCAGCAGGAAGCAGGTCTGCGTCATTGATTACTCACCTGGCCCATTTTGGCGGCCGTATGGACATCGCGCTCGACACTCTTGAGGAGAGTACAGTTGTGCCTAAGATAGACGCAGTCCTCCCTTCCACAGCAGCACCGCATAGCCGACGGCTGTGCCCCCGGGGCGGAGTTATCGCCGTTGGATTCCATGGCGGCGGCGGGTGTTGGAGGATTTTGCGGCACGAGCTCAGCTACGGGCTCAGTATGCTCAGCAGCAGCGGCGGCGGCTACTTCTTGTTCGCGGTCGGCGGTCGGTGTCGCGGCGTCTGCCATTCCCATTCCCATCCCTATAGTGTGTGGGGACGCGGAAGGGCAGATACTGGACTCGTCGGGCTGCTCGGTGACCGTGGCTGGAATGTGTCGTCGGAGGCGGATGAAGGGGAGGGGGATGAGGAGGAGGACGGTGTCTTCGTCAACACCACCTCCACCATGCTGCTGAAATGTCGACCCCTAATTGACTTGAGGAGCGGCGGCACCGGGACCACGGGTCTGGACTCGCTTTTGCGCCGTGGCTTAGAAGTCGGTAAGGAACAGGTAGGGGACACCTGTGCACGGATACACGAAAGCTGTTTCGGAGACTTTGGAGGATGGAGAAAAAGAAGGCCGGGAAAAAGCACGAGGACCACGGATCGTTGACTCGGGACTCGCAAGGGTTGGCAGGCAAAGGACGGTGAACCCGGTAAGGTGGGTGGGATATTGATGTTGGTATCCTAGTCAAAGGATATGTAGGAGAAGAAGAGCAAAACGGAGACTCGTAGGTCTATAGGTTAGGAAGCGGGCGGTATAGGATATCGGTCGGTGGGTATGGGTAGATAGTACGGTAGAGGTGAGTCGGGAGGGGAGCGAACTGAAGAGAGAAAAGAGGGAAAAAAGGAAGAATGAAAATGACAACGACAAAATGGCGACCATTGGTTGGGCGTCACCCCTTCCCCCCGTGGCCCCGGGATCCTCAATTAGAGTGATCCATGTCTTCCACTTGTCCCCATTTGAGGCCCCGGTCCGGTCCTCATGTGCTTCTTTTTGGGTATGAAGGCGTGAACAACACAGCGCACCAAAACCGAAGAGAATGACTGGCGTCCTTTGTGGATTCGATTCCAGAGGTCGAGGACGCGCCAGGTCACCACTGCACAAGATGAAAAAGCGTGCATTTGACGGTGCTGCGTCGCATTCAACACGCCAATGACTGACACTGGCGCAATCGTTGCAGCTGCAGCCAAGACTCCCCACCACAAAGGTAAAAAGGCCCAGGCCGAAAAGGTACCCGCTCACACCAATGATACCACACCAGTCCCGTCCATTTAACACCTCCTCACAGCTGCCAGCCCTTTGCTTCCTGTTACGGCTTTGGGCACTTCTTTAGCATTTTCTTAACACTAGTACTCACCCACCAGCTGCCAAAGCTACAGAGGTACAAAGACGCTCACCGCCCAATGCACCGCATTAACCACTTCCAGCTTAGCCCCCTTGTGTCTTCCCCGGTCCCCGACCATTGCGACCAAAACCCACTCACACCCAATCCATTGAATAAACTGAAGCTTGCAACAACCGAACGACAAGTCGACAACCGAACGTCAACCATCGACCGAGAGGATGATTCATGTTTGGACCTTGGGTCGTCCGCGGGATTGCTGGGAATTCAAGTCGGTTGGAACTCTTTCCCTTCTTGTATTTGTCACCGTCCATCCTCAAAGAGTCGCGAGAACGATGAGTTTGGTGAAGCAGGAGTTGGTGCAGATGCTCATTTCTTCAAACTGGGTAATAAACCCCATCTCCCGTCGCCTCGTTTCGCTTGTTCCCTCGGAGATCATAGTTGACAGCCTTGCGGGTAATCCGTTGGTTGTTGATTATTTTTGGCAATCTGTAGGGGAAGATTATCTCATTAATCTGGTGGACATTTGTCTCGCCTGTGACCTGCACCAACAGAACACTGACGTTAATACATCAGTTCCTCCCTCCCCTGCTTCGACAAAAGGCATCGCCTCTCGTGCCTTTCTCAAAGGCTCAATTTGGAAGAGACGGTGAAATCTGAAGAATAAATCCGACCGACCTCAATTCCCCGCATGCCCGCTCATGCCCGCCGACGGCCCAAACATGGAGCATCCATGATTTTTTCCCCCCGAAACATTGACATTGTGCATGCGAAAATCTCCACCTTGGACTGATCTGATCCTTGACCGACGGGCGGTTCCGGCGATCCCCCCCCCCCGCCCTTGTYGCCCTGTCGGGTGAGATGGTGATAACCTCTTGCTCTTTTTTTTTTCCCTCAAGTGACATTCATTCAATTTTTTTTTTTTTTCCTCACGACCTCTTCACTTTTTGGATTCAACTTCATTTGCTCCGAGCCTGAAACCCCACGCCGCCCTGGCACCTGGTACCTGAATCACAGCATCCCCTTCCTTCCAGGCCCCGAGGAACACGGACCAAAAAGATCCAAGATCTCGTGTACCGTGAACCATCACTACCGTGGCACCTCGACCTCATGCAATCACCATCGATTTGTCACAGCTCACAGGTCATCAAGTAATGCCGATGCCGTCATCGCAGATACGTATTCGTTTCACACATCTTTTACTGCGGTAAAGAGCAAGGTAAAAGGGATGCACACCGAAAACAGAACAACAACTCAATGCCCTCAAGAAAGCAGACCAGACGGGTTAGATTACCTATGTACTCAAAATATTTATTACTTCAAAAACCCGCTATTCCTTCGTTACTCATACTACCTTGCGCTATTTCAGTTATACAACAAGCAAAGCTAATGCCTATGCCTACCAAATCACTATGTAATAAGCCTTTTTCCTTCGTGTATGATCGCGCCGTATATCCAAGAACACGCGCCTAGCCCGCTACCTGTTTCCTTTATCCTTCCGAAAAGTGATAATCGGAACTGCGGTCGCCTGTGCTTGTTCTGGGTGTTCCAGCAGCATCATCCCCAGTTCCAGCCAGCTGCTGCTCTTTGGCCGCGGGTGCGTCAGAGTCATATCGGCAATCGTCTCGTATATGACGGAAAATGCAGTTTGAGCAAGGAAGTCTGCCGTCACACTGAAAGTACAGTCCAATACTGGTTTGATTGTTAGCTCGAGACCTCGGGTCAACTTCCCTAGCCATTTTCATACTATGAATATGCTTTTTCCAAAATAAAATACACCGTATTGGATCTTGTTGATGCCTTTCGGATCCGTACCCAGCTATTCATTGAGTCCTTAAAAGGTTTAGGACAATTCCGAAGACATTTCGTCTAGTATACTAGGAGTAGGTACCAAGCTAACAAACAAACCAGCACTAGATTGTACATGACCATGTCAATGACAGAACTTCCCCACAAGATGGGACTAGCTCACCTTCCGTTTCCCCCGATTACACGCTATGCAAACCACCATCCGGTTCCTTTTCCGTGGTGGAGGCTTGTCAGAGACAGCTCCAGCCCCAGCGCCTTCCGCGCTCTCGCTCACAGTCCCTGTCCGAGTCGGAGTCCCAGTGCCAGTCCAATGCGGTGACCCAGCTCCAGCTCCAACTCCAGCTTCAGCCCCAGCTCCAGCTCCAGTTCTACTTGTACTCAACAGGGCTTGAATCGAAGGCAGTCTTCCCCTTTGATCGGATTGGGGGTTCTGGGAATTCTAGCCCTGATGAGTAGCCCCAGCGCCTCCGCCGCTCCCGCTCCCAGTCCTAGTCCCATGGTCAGTAGCAGGGCCAGGAGTCCCCCATTCAGATCCTCCTCCAACTCCAGCTGCTCCGGATCCAGATCCAGTGGCAGCGACCGAAGAACCCTGAGAATAATACCCCATTCTTTCCTGAAAGTGGTGATCTGAAGGGCGGTCACCTGTTCTTGTTCCTGAGGTTCCAACAGCATCATCCTCAGCTCCAGCTCTACTCATACTCAACAGGGATTGAATCGACGGCAGTCTTCCCCTTTGTTCGGATATGGGGGTCTGGGGAGGCTTCTAGCCCTGATGAGTAGCCCCAGCGCCTTCCGCGCTCCCACTCCCACTCTCAGTCCTAGTCCTGGTCCTAGGGCCACTAGCAGCAGTCCCTTGCTCAGGCCTTCCTCCAACTCCAGATGTTCCAAATCCAGATCCAGATCCCGTGGCATCGACCCAAGAAGAACCGCGAGAATTTCCAAGCCAATCGCGCTCTGGATACACCATGAAATCCATGATATTGAACTCCCCCACTCCCTGCCCCGATTCCCCTCCCAGTGCCGGGCCAGGGATGGCATCGCCGCCCATGCCTTGGCCTGGCTGCTTGCTACCACTTTCGTCATTATCAATTAGTCCTCTTCCGCCGGTGCCCGTCATACCCTGCTCCTGGCCCGTACTGTGGTTCTGGTTCGTTTCGGTCCCGCCGGCATTCTGTCCCGGGGCAATGGCTGACAGAGGGAACCTGGGCATGTTGAAGAAGTCAAAAACATCGAGATATTCCAGATCGTTAACTCCTCCTCCTGTTCCTCCTTCTGCTCCCATAGCAAAGTGCCCGTTGCCGTTATTGTTGATAGGCATCATGACGCCTGCGCTCATCACACTGCTTCCGCCCGCGGTACCGGTCAAAGCTCCATGTTGCCGCGAGCCATGCCTAGGCTGGCGACTAATCAACAAGTCCAAGTCAAATGCGGTTCGTCGCATGTCCGCCAGGATCCGCACGCTACTCGGCGTCACCTCGTCGCCCTCGCTCACGCTGGCCTTGTATTCGTCTAGCACGCGCGTCAAGAGATTGGAGTAGCGCGTGGCTACGGGCCAGTACTCGCCCATTTCGCGCAGGGTGTCGACGAAGAATTTGATTTCCGGGTTGAGGCTGCGCTCAACGGTGCTGCCGTGGACCAGTAGAACTCGGGCAGCGACCCAGAGCGTGAACGCAAAGGGGGGGCCGAGTGTGGAGAGTAAGTTGTATTCGACGACGAATTTGCCCAGAGCGAGAATGTTGTTGACTGCGTCGCGGCAGGTTTGGGAGGCCATATAGGAAGGAGAGAAGATGGGCGAACGGACGGTGGGGTACGCGGCTGATGAGTGCAGACGAATGATGGCGGTGTGGTAGGTGGCGTGGAGCATGATCCAGGCGCAGCTCAAAGTACGGGCAACCCTGGGGTGCTCATAGATTTTGGCCATGTGGTTGTAGTCATCGGGGAGTTCGAATTTCCACACCTTGAGCATGGTGTCGAGTTCTCGGTAGCGGCGCTGCCAATTTTCAACGTCGGTGAGAGACGATATGTCGACGGGCTGCTTGAGGAACTTGTGGATCTTGGAGAGGATCCCCAGGATTTCGATGTAGTAGCTGAAGGCGCCGAGATTCTCGGGCTTGTTGACTTCGTAGTCGGCCGAGTTGTTGCTGTTGAGTCGGCTATCGTCGTCAGCGGCGTGGAACCATCGAGTCTCAACTTTCTGGTTCTTGATCCACAGCTCGTCGCGGCATGGGAGGGTCCGGTCAATTTCCTTGTCATCGAGTGCAAAGTCAAACGCCGTGGAGATGGTGGCGTAGCGATCGAGCACATATACCATCCAGAACAACCTTCTGCGGGACTCCTCCTCGGTGAAGTCGCGTGGTTCTGGAAGGACCATGGCGCGAAGAGTGTAGATTGAGGGATAGCTTGGAGAAACTGTCATGGAGTTCGTCTCCACGGCCAAGCCAAGCTGCACCACCCCTCGAGTGATGAGAGCCATGATATTCCATCCTGGGGGCCCGTTGCTACTACCGCATAGATCCAGCGCAAGGATCACCAGGGCTTGCAGCGACATGACGGACGAATGCTCCATTCCATAGAGTAAAACACGCTGCTTCGAGGCGGTGTAGAAACGCTGCCGACTCTCCTTGGGGAGCACTTTGTCAGTTGCGAATCTCATGGCTGTAGCGACGATGGCATGCAGCAGGATCTTCTCTTCCTCATTCGTGATTCTCTCTCCAAAAAATAGATCTTTCGTCGTCTCACGGTCCAGGATTGGACACCATGGGTGGATGTGTTTGAAATATAGCTCCATAAGGGCGTAACAAACGCCATACGGCGGAAGCTCCTGTTCAGCGCCTCCTTGCCCTTGCGTGGCCGGCAAAACGGCTGTTAGCGACGGACCAGCTATCTGATGGGGGACGGCTCTGGGGGCGCCATAGTGCTCTTGGACGGCCGCACTAGGGGTCATGGCCGGCTGTACACGAGGCTGGGTAGTTGCCACGTTCTGGAAGTTGTCATGGACGACCGCGGGAGTGCGAGGGCCCAGACCAAAATCGGCTGAAGTCGAGGGTTTGTGCATGAAGAGAGCCCTCTCAGCCGAATCTGGGCCGGCGTGAGCGAAAACCGGAGGGGGCCCGGTATCGCGCGGTGTGCCATGGTCGTTGCTTTGCAGGCTTGGATTGCTCCGATGGCCTGATGGCGCATGGTTGGTTCTGTTGTTGGCATTGTTGCTGAGGGTAGCACCGCTGTTGACACTCCCCGGGCTCCCGTTGAGGTCGAGTCCATGTGCCGCAAGGATCTCGGCGTGTCTTCTAAGTTCCCCTTCGAGATTGTCGAGACGCTGCTCTAACTCGCGGCCATAGCCTGCTCTGAGGCCGGGCTTCTTTCGTTCTTTGTACTCGCATGCAACTGTGTTTCTGCTACACCACCCGCAGGCTGGTTGACCACGGTCGCATTTTACCTAGTTCAGCATTAGTATTGACGAGACGGGGAAATATTGCCAGGCGGTGATGGTTGCAATGGGAAGATCAGGCGAACCTTTCGAGTTTTGCAAGTTTCACAACTTATAATCCCTGGTCAGTTTCATTTACCAATAACACTACACCACCCTATGTATAACCAAAGCCTCCCTCGATTCGCTCGAATCAATTTGAATTGGAAATAAAGTACACAAGGTATAAAAAGCCCGACGCGTAGATGATGATGTGGTTGTTATTGGTGACGATGCCAGGACGGTACGGTGTTATCCACAACGCGTATAATGCATGGTTGCATTAACAGACATCATGACGAGATCATGGTGAAGGCTGTCGAGGCGAACGGAAAAGAAGAAAAAAAAGAGAATGGACTTACGAAACAGAAAGGGGCCTCTTTCGCTTGCCATTAGGAAGCACTTGGTCGTTACCGTGGTCATTGTCGTCGTCGTCGCCGCTCTGCTGGCCATCGTCGCTATAGACGGAGGGATTTGGCGGGCCATGCTGCTGCCCCTGGAATTGGAATGGAGCTGGCAATGGCGGTCGTGACGGTCCTGCCGCTTGATGATACTGTTGCCCGCTGTATCTGGAACCCGAAGCAGCAGCAGCAGCAGGCTGGGACTGCATCGCGCTGGCCAGCGATCCGATACCTGTATAATGATTGCGATTGGGGACGGCCGATCTGGGCCGAGGGTTGTAGTTGCGTCGGGTCCTGGGTGCTGCTCTGCTCGGCGTGATGGTGACCGAGCGGGGAGGATGTTCGGGATGAAAAGCAGCGGATGTTTGCCTGGGTGGAGCGGCTTGTGAGATGGAATGCCCTGTGCCCGTGGGCTCTGGGGCTATATCACGGTCAGTGCGCTCTTGTTCGCGTGCTGCAGCTCCTCACTGGACGGGATTCAACAAAGCCGACAACCGAGGCGGTAGATGCATATTGGCTCGTCTCGGACAAATAAACGTGGACTCCAGACCACGATGTCAACGGCAAATTGACAAGACACCAACGAGTTTGTAGGGCTGCAAACAGCTATTGGGGACTATGAATGACCATGAGGACGAATGAAAGGAATAAAAGTAATGAGAGGAATGAAAACCATCTTGGTGTTTACGGCCATGTCATGGTTTGGTGGTCTGGCCCAGCTGCAGTCTACGTTAATTTGTCCTGGACGAGATTGGATAACAAAGTGTTGGGAACAATGCTGTGTGGGAGGTATTGAGTAGGTACATGCTTCGGTGGGAAAAGGACGGATTTTAAATGACTTCCGGGGCTAGGTAGGTATTTTTGGTTGTCTGCTTGGAGAAATCGATGGGTAAGGACCATTTCACTAGGGAAACGAACCTTCTGTCTTGTGAATGACTACATCGAGCCACTCCTTGGAGGGAGTCATGTCAAAGTCAAGGTGTAGTTATTTCCCTTTTTCAGGTGGGCTAGGCAGGATTCTTGGCGCGAGCACCAAATGGAACTTCTCGTTCTGTGAGGTGGTTTGTCTGTTAGCGCGGTTCTTGATAAAGTGGGGGTTAAGCTGGGTAGAGTGGTGCGCAGACAAGTCCCAAGCTAACGAGCCTTTCCAGGATTGGAGTGTCGGGTACGATGATTTTAGGTTGCGTGGCGTCGGACCAATGGGAGTGCCTGAGAGTACTCCCMTTGGCTTTCTCCCCTGTCGGAGAGCTCACAATGCTCGAGCTAACCACCAACATTCAAGCCAGCATTGACCTGTAAAAGTTCGGGCTTATGTTGAGCAGAGGAACAAGACTGGAGCAGATTGACGGCTGAGTGCGGCGAAGAATGGAATTCCAAAAGGGGATAAGCGGGCATTTGCCAGGTCTATAAAGGTACCTCTATCTCCGAAATCCGTCGTCGGATAGATCTGTTCGGGCAACCACCGACATGCTCCGTGACGGCTTCCAGTTGCAATGGACACGCTCTTAATCCTGCTTTCTCTGCATGATCTAAATTCAGAGCAATCCGATTTGCTGTGACTAATATATAGGTACCCACGAACGCATTCCCTCGCTTCAATGTATGTTTTCAACTTCCGAAACTTGAATATGCACCGACATCTCGCGTTGAGGTCCGCTGTGCACATTGAGCACCTTAACACCTGGGTTTCCCCCGGTGCATGTCTTTGACCGACACTAACGGTCTTTGTCGCCAACTTGAAGATCGTACAAGATATCCTTTTTAACGGGCCCTGCCAGCGTCGTGTGTAGGTATTTTTTGTAAAGCCAACGGAAATTGTTAGCGTCCATAACACATCATTGGTCCAAAAAGTGGTCTTGGCGAGAAGGTCCGTTTATCTCGCRAGGTTAGGAAGATGCGGATGGTACTGCACCGAGACGTTTCTTGGACACCATCCACGAAACTCGGCAAATCATGGCATTGCTATTTTCTTCGACCAATATCCGACCAATTCTCGGGTGTCCCAAACCTCCTTCGCTTCGGCAGAGAAGTTCTGTTGTGTAACGGGACCCGACCCGTACCCATCTCACTACCGCTCCAACCGAGAGTCGAACCGCGATACTGGGACACGGCAAAGAGCAAGTGGAAGCCAACAAGATCAAGATCAAGAGCTCGAGCGAGTGGTAGTGCAAGCTCAAGAGCTGCAGGGTCATTGTCTGCCGAAAACGTGGGGTCCGGGCTGAAGAGTCTCATGATGGAAACCAATGTCAATGGCAAAAGTGATGAATTGGTCGTCTGGATCATATAACATGAGACTTCCTTAAAAACATGAGTTCAAGCCAATGTCAGGCTTAATAGGCTTCCCTATCTGCCGGTACTTCCTCCAGCGACCGTTGATGCGGCCACCGTTGGAAAATGGAGGCGGGGTTGATGGTGCATCATCAGTGTTAATGTAAACCAACCCCAAGGGAGAGTCCAAAACTCCATGCGTGATCTGACAGGGACGAGACTGCCAGACTACCGCTTTTTCTCATTCAAACCGGATTTATTCCCACGCTGTCCTGGCCAATCATGAGGTCTGTTTGCCACGTTGTGGCGTCGCCTCCGGGTCATTCCCTAGATGTAATTGGTCAAATAGTGTGGGGATAAATCTGGTTTGAATGAGAAAAAGCGGTACCAACCATACCACAGTACAAGGTCGCCAACCTCAATGGTCTGCTCGTCGTCGGGACATCACCACCCGACCGGTGGCCCACATGCCCGGCTATTCCATTCTTTGATGGCTGGTGATCGTTCGTTCCTCGTGCTTTCCGGTGTTGGAAAAAGCCGAGGCAAGAACTACCGCTGGCTCAGATATACATGGACGTCTTGCTCCCCGTGTCCTTCTCGTCTTCATGTTTCCTTCTCCTCAAGACTCACAAACACAATGGCGACAGCAAGACAGTTTCCTACCATCAAGAGCATACGATCCTTTGTGATCGGCGGCGTTGGCTCGGGTGGTGATTACCACAACGTCAAGGGCGGCCATTGGTATGACTTCTACTCACCAAGGCTCTCCTCGGGACTGAACACTAACAGCACAGGCTAATCGACTCTCCCATCTCGACGCCCTGCTCACAATGGGAAAAGTATCGTGCTTCCCGTACAAGCTGGGGCATCAATGTCCTGGGCTCCTTCTTTGTTGAGATCGAGGCCACCGATGGCACCGTCGGATTCGCAACCGGCTTTGGAGGTATGTTCAAGTTTTAGATTCACACAAGATGCAAGCTAACGACAAGGCGAACAGGTCCTCCGGCGTGCTGGCTCGTCCACCAACACTTTGAACGCTTCCTCATCGGCGCCGACCCCCGAAACACCAACCACCTCTTCGAACAAATGTACCGCGCCTCCATGTTCTACGGCCGCAAGGGTCTTCCCGTCGCCGTCATCTCGGTCATCGACCTCGCCCTCTGGGATCTCCTCGGCAAGATCCGCAACGAGCCCGTCTACAAGATGATCGGCGGCGCCACCAAGGAGCGTCTCAACTTCTACTGCACCGGTCCCGACCCGCCGGCCGCCAAGGAGATGGGCTTCTGGGGTGCCAAGGTGCCGCTACCTTACTGCCCGGAGGAAGGGCACGTCGGCCTGCAAAAGAACATTGAGTTCCTCCGCAAGCATCGCGAGGCCGTCGGCCCGGACTTCCCCCTGATGGTGGACTGCTACATGTCGCTCAACGTGTCGTACACGATTGAGATCGTCGAGAAGACCAAGGACCTCAATATTAACTGGTGGGAGGAGTGTCTTTCCCCCGATGACACGGACGGTTTCGAGCAGATCAAGCGCGCCCACCCCACCGTCAAGTTCACCACGGGAGAGCACGAGTACTCTCGCTACGGGTTCCGCAAGCTGATCGAAGGCAGGAACCTGGATATCATCCAGCCTGATGTGATGTGGCTCGGCGGCATGACCGAGTTGCTCCGCGTGGCTGCCATGGCGGCCGCTTACGACATCCCCGTTGTCCCGCACGCTAGTGGGCCGTATAGCTACCACTTCGTCATGAGCCAGCCTAATACACCGTTCCAGGAGTATTTGGCCAACTCGCCCGACGGAAAGAGCGTGCTGCCGGTGTTTGGCGATTTGTTCTTGGATGAGCCGATCCCGACCAAGGGATTCTTGACGACGGCGGATTTGGATAAGCCGGGCTTTGGATTGACGCTTAACCCGGTGGCGAGGGCCAAGTTGATTCCAAGTGCTTATTTGCTTACACCACCACCTGCCGCATCTTTGACACCTGCGGGGGCTACCTCGGATGTGACGGGTGCTGAGGAGACAAAGCCGGCGCCGGCGCCGGGGGTGACGGAGAAGAAGGAGAAGAGTGAGGGGGTGGTTGATGGGCTTGTGGCGAAGGTTCAGGAGCTTACGAGTTCGTAGGGACTCGCAGAATATATATTTTAAGTTGTCGTTTATGAAATTCTATCCCGTTGTTACGAACAATCACTCTTTTCGTTTGCATTTTGGAACGTGTGAACCTGAAACAGCTTCATGTCTTTCTCGGGGCAGCACTGACGTCATTGTGAGAACCTCTATGGCAGCTCTGCTGTTTGGAACTCACACTCATTGAACTACTGTGAATCTCAATTGGTATTGAACAATGTTACAGTTTGGCAAAGGATGCAAAGTATCACACTCGATCACAAGACCCATCTCTCTAACAACACAAAGGGACTCCGGGACCACGAGCAATTGCCGATAATGATGGCACTTACCTCGCCAACCTCGCTGTAATTTCTCCCGAGCTATAGTGGGGGAAGCAGGTCTGGTCCCGCCGTGGTGGGTCAAGTTGGGGTAAGGACCCACTTTATATTGCTTCCCCTCTCGGTGCATCTCCCAAACTTCCCCTCTTTCGGTCCTCAATCATCGCCAGCTCTTCAGCCTGTGATGACTTCAAATCGAACTAATTGGATGGATGTAACCTCACGATATGATATGGCGGCTTTTACTGTTGATCGGATGATGCAGAGACTTTAATCTGGAGCTCCCTTGGCGCGGAGAAGCACAATTCCTCAACACCATCTCTTCTCCGTGATCACTGCTTGAAGTGACCTTGACGAAAACTACACCGAGACCTTCCCTTCATTCTCGTATTCTAGCTTGCCCTCCATCAAGCCACACCTCGTTTACATCAAAGCATCCGGAAACGTCCAAACCACTTCACAAACCCTAATCCAAGCCGACATTGACACCTTCCACCTCCCCGATCAAACCACCGCCCACCATCCTCTCCCACCTCCCTCCTAAACACCACACACACACACACACAAACACACCACCACCACAATGCCACCAACCAACCTCCTAGCCTCCAAAACCGCAATCATAACCGGCGGCACAACCGGCATCGGCCGCGCCATCACCCTCGCCTTCCTGTCCCAAGGCTGTTCAGTAGCCGTCAACCACCTCGACCTCCCCCGCGATCGAGCCCACGTCGACTCCCTCATCGCCGAAGCCGCGGCCCTCAAGGAAAAGTCCTCCCAACCTCCCAACAGTTCAGTTACAATTGGTGATCTGGCGCTGCTGCCGGGAGATGTCCGTGATCCGGCTACTGGTCCTGCTTTGGTAAAGTTTGCGCTGGACAGCTTCAAAACGGGGCGGTTGGATGTTTGTGTCAGCAACGCAGGTATCTGCACTTTCGCAGAGTTTCTGGATATGGATGGGGATTTGTTTTCCAATACAGTGAGGACGAATCTAGACGGGGCTTTCTTCGTGGTCCAGGCTGCGGCGAGACAAATGGCTCGTCACCAATCGCCCCCCGGGGGGTCGATAATCGGTATATCATCCATCTCCGCGCTGGTAGGCGGCGCAGGACAGACGCATTACACGCCTACTAAGGCTGGAGTCCTAAGTCTGATGCAGAGTACCGCTTGTGCGTTGGGGAGGTATGGGATTAGGTGTAATGCGATACTGCCGGGGACTGTGGAGACGCAGTTGAATGAGGATGACCTAAGGGAGGATGAGGAGGGGGGCAGGGAGAAGAGGAGGTATATGGAGGGGAGAATACCGTTGGGACGGCTGGGGAAGCCACAAGATTTGGGGGGGCCGGCGGTGTTTTTGGCGTGTGAGGAGTTGAGTGGGTATGTGACGGGGGCGCAGGTGTTGGTTGATGGGGGGTTGTTTGTTAATTTGCAGTAAGGAGGGTCGTTATGGTGTTGTGAAGGGAGGTTTTTGACGGAGAGGATTGTAAGGGATGTGGTCAGGAGCTATGTAGGTATAGATGGGAATTCGCGAGGTGTCTTGTTTGTTAGGTATACTTGAACATGACAACAGTCATCGATAGAAAGGAAGGTCATGACTACTCCAACCCAACCCTACTAGTCTCCACATACGCTCCTCGGTCGTAATCATTCGGGTCATAACCCTCTGTTGATCCTCCTGCTCCTCCTCCTCCTCCAGCTCCCACCGACGGCGAGGCCGAAGAACTCCTTCGCTCCCTCGAATGACTCTGCTCACCTACCGCCAAATTCCCCTCTGTATCTGTATCCAGGAATTGGTCAGCACATTTCTCCCACTTACAACCTCATATCCAAGTGTTGACTAACCGTGACTCTCCCCTGTACTACCCTCCCGTCCCCTATTTTGACTACCCTCCCTCTGCTTCCCTTTATTTTGCTCCTGTCCTCTGGCCTCCCTGGAGCCTCTGGGGGTACTCCCAGCCTGCCCTTCAAGCGTCACTTGTTTTGGCTTGTTATTGCCTCCCTGCTCATAACCCTGGCCCTGGCTCTGCTCCTGGCCATGTTCCCGTTGCTGTTCCCGCTGCTGCTGCATCTGCATCTGCCTCAACACCTCCGCCTCCGAGGTGATGCCCGGTAGGTTATCCCATTCGTGGTGGGTGTGGTGTTTGTGGTGTTTTCCTTGCGCTTGTTTGAGGGCGGCTTTGTTATCGTGTGGGGAGAAAGAGGTTGCCGATGCGGATTCGGAGGCAGAGGGCGAGAAAATGCCGCTTGGTTCGATAGTGGTTTGGGGTTCGGGTCGTTGTTCTGCGGATTGCGGGGTGTCGCTGGGGCTGCTGCTGAGTTCTTGGACCTGGGAATCGGAGAGCTGTTCGGCTATTACACCGCGGCGGGCTAGCATTTTGATGGGTTTGTGGGTGGTCTGGTTGGTTTTGGTAATGGTTTGTATTGGTGTTGGTTGTAGAAAATGGGTGATGGTAAGCTTTTGCTGAAATTCGATATCGAGATATCAATTCCATGATAGGTCGGGTTCCTGATTTATATATAAAATAAATCTGCTCCCAATCCATGCAGTCGGGCCCCATTATCGATAACGGTTGATGTCATTCTGATGCCGGGATTCACATGCCTCTCCCTGTCTTCTCCATCACAACGGTCCCCGACTCCCCGTAATGGCCGGGATGTACCAGCGAGACAAGATAGCACGCAACGGTCGTGAACCTATCATACTGACAGGTGCTTCCAAGGCTGAGAGCATGGCGGATCGAACGCGTCATTGATGGAAGTTTTCGGTAGATGGTCCTGGTTGTAGATCATTTGGGGCGTTGGATTCTTGGCTCTGGGGTCGTGGAGACCAAGAAGCAAAACGGGAGCGAAGATCTGGTGGACCCGGGGAGTTCTAGGAGGGTCATGGGATTTTTTTTCATGGGAATCAAGAAATGGCCTTTTCAAAAAGGCTTTGCCCGACAAGATTTGAACTCTTAATGGTTGACCATTTTGTTGCTCAAAGCCATTTGCGTCTTGCATAGTTTGATTTTGTCGGAGTCGCATATTCTCCAGGTCTTTGTTGATGTCTCCCAAGATATTCCGTCGGGCAGTGAATGCCGAGAGCACCCGCTTGCTGCCATCTCTGAAGTCTGAAGAGATCCCGTCCCGAAAAGCCGCGGCGCATTACGGGAGAGGCACATTACTTTAAAGCTTGCTCCTCTTAATGTAAATAGATTCGTATTGCGCCGTCAAAGATGAAGCATCTCCTTGTGGATGTCGAAAGCCATGGTCGAGACTCGCGAGATATCATCGATATTCCTAGGGTTTTGATCCCCGCGACCGAGACGGCAGATTCCGTACGTCATCGTGGAGCGCACCATTTAGACGACAAGGAATGACCCTGGTACTGGAGGGGGAAGATATATGCAAAAACGGAATATGTTTTGAGACCCGAAAGTTTGAAGGGGAGGGCTCGAAATCGAGAAAAGAGGAGAGGGATGGGGAATGGATGGGTGCGACATGAAGGGAGAAAATGACGGATAAACAAGCAGAAGGATTCGCGCCACTCTCCTGCGTGAATGCGCAATATGAGGCTCACTCACACGCCCTCATTTCAACAATTACAACTGGCTCAATGGTCTAGTGGTATGATTCGCGCTTCGGGTTAAACCCTCATGGTCACCATGAATGTGCGAGGTCCCGGGTTCAAATCCCGGTTGAGCCCCATCTTTTTGCCTTTTTTTTTGTCCTCACTTTTTCTTACAGCTCATGTTTCTGTGCTCTACCACATTTGTGAGGCTTTTTGGGAGCATGTCGCATTATTTTTTCTTTCTTTTCCTCAATATGTGGCAGACAACAAGCTTGGCCATCGTGGCATCCAGAACTTGAACCACCCAGCTTCATCTCGACTCAACCTTCGTCCCGTCCTCCCCGCTCCGTGATTGCGGGGCAACCAGCTACGACATCGCCGACATGGTCCTAGGATCCCCACACCCAAAAGGCACCCCCAGAGTCCAATTCTGCGTCGCCAGTTATCTCCCTCTTCCTCAGTCATGTCCCCCTCTCCGCACCCTCCTCGTCCGCAGCACCGCCGCCCTTCCAGGCCCTGTCCTACGTCTGGGGCATTCCGAACCCCGATGAGCCCCTTCCTACGATCCTTCTCGACTACGTCCCCATGACTGTCACGCCCAATCTTCACTCGGCTCTATGTTTCCTCCTCTCTCAACAGCAACAGCCCGAGGACAATGGCTTCAAAACAAGCTTCTGGATTGACGCCCTATGCATCAACCAAGCTGACAGCGACGAGAAGGCCTTCGAGGTCCCGCTTATGAGCAAAATCTACACAAGCGCCACCAGAGTGTTCGTATGGCTTGGCCTGCTGCCCCGTCCGGGTGAGGGGCCGCATAGGGACTGTGGGCGCACGCTCAAGACCGTGGCCTGGCTGGGGAGCATGTTTAGAGAGCAGGTGAAGAAGAAGCGGCAGGGCCCGCTACCAAGTGCCCTTGAGGGCCTCGGCGAGGAGGATCAGAGAAAGAGGGCTGCGCAGGCGTTTGCGTGGACGGTGCTCCAGTTCAGCATGACGCGGGACTACGGGCAGGAGAACGCCAAGACCGGCGGGATTGACTTTGAGCGTATTTGGCAGCTCTTCTGCGAGCAGCCATACTGGCGACGGCTGTGGATTGTGCATGAAGTGGTGCTGGCTCGCAAGGCGGTTGTGGCGTGCGGAAGTGGTGAGGGGGTGGTGGTGGACTGGGAGGATGTTCGGGATGCGCTGCAGTTGTTCGAGTGGATGATCCTTTACTCGAATATTGATCCCAAGTATCGGCGGCTGTATGAGTTGCTGGGGGACATCATGCCCAGTGTTGTGCATCTAGAGGAGGCCACGAATGCGTACAGGCTCAATCTGCGGAAAGGAAAGGATGGAATGTGGCTCATGGAGGTGCTGCTGTTCACCGACTTTGCGGATGGAGAGGACAAGTCTATCCAGGCGACGGATTCTCGTGATCGCATCTACGGATTGCTCGGTCTCATACGAGAGTGTGACAGGAAGAAGATCCCGGTGGATTACTCGGACAAGACAACGGTCAGCACAGTCCTCACGCACGTCGCCACAGCTTTGATACAAGAATATGGCCCGGATGTGCTATGCTATCATCGGGAGACCGCTCGTTGGGCAGACGAGGGACTTCCCTCTTGGGTGCCTGACTGGACGGCACCTCGGAGCCCGACCATCGGCAGCGTCAACCTTAATGGACCTGGAGGCGTGCTCGACTTTAATGCCACAAAGGGAACACATTGGCCCTTGAACAGCACGGTGGAGACTGCAGTGATTGGAGAGTCGAAGCTCGCCCTCTTCTTGCCGGGAGCAGTGATGTCAGCTGTCGTCCGTATTAGTTCAGAGTTCACTAGTGTCCCAGGACAGGAGAACTACCTGGCCGCATGTCGAGCATGGTTAGAAGAGTTGCAGCAGTTGGCGAGTGAAAGTTATGAAGTCGCAAAGGACAATATCTGGCGAGTTCCCATGGCGGATTTTGGCCTAGCGACCCGTGCAGAGATGGAGACCCCAGAGCGCTACATTCACGGCTTCAACGTCCTTCTGGGGAGAGTTGCGCCCCCGGTAGAAGCTCAAACAACCGAAGAAACGAAGAGAAGCTGGATGCTGTCGGAGTCTTGGGACTACCGTCGTGCCTGGAAGATCTACGGAAGACGTGCGTTTGTCGATGCATCTGGCAGGCCTGGGCTGGCGCCCCGACAGACTTCTCCTGGAGATACCATTGCCCTCTTCAGAGGAGGACAAGTTCCTGCGATGCTGCGGGAAACAAATGATGGGATTCATGGTTATCGGGTGCTTGGTACTTGTTATGTTCATGCTCTGATGGACGGGGAGGGCACCGAGACAACACAGTGGGCAGAGGCTTTTTCGTCAAGCCAGCACATCCTGCTGGTATGAGCCGATGCGACAACAAACTCACACTGTCTGAGTGTTGGGAGTCGTACAAAGCTGCATCTACTCGGCACATCCCAAACGGCTTTCGGCCCTCTGGGTGCGATTTATCCCTTGGTCTTCCAAGGGTGCTGTTGACCAAGTAAGCAATTGTCTTTACTCGGTGCCGGCCGGACTGGAACGCGTGCAGGTTGTTTGACCATTTTGGTTGGTACCGGCTGCCTTTGTTGATTGTTAACTACAGTTAATACGGGCCACCCAACACCCTTTGTTGGTTCAACGCCTCGACACCGAAAGCGGATAGCAGGATACAAAGAATGCCTACACCAGAACGATACTCATAAAGCTTTGCGAGCTCAACTCCAGGCAAATGGAGACCAACTGCCTGCTCCAGTAACCTCTTCCATTTATCCCAAATTCCAGACCGAGACAACGCAGAGCACCAACCTCAACATGCCTCCAAGAAGAAGAAGAAGAAGAGATGCTGCTGCATCACCAGAACCACAGCGCGCCACCCCGGCCGGGGATATGTTTCACTGGTCCATCCTCTTCCCCCCCGCTCATTGGGATTCGCCCTCTCAAGAAGGCAATGAATGGGATGACCTTGACATCGTGTATAATCAAATCCGTCAAATCCAAAGCTACAGGTGGCTTCAGGCACGCACGGGACGCGGCGGTACAAAGGGATTCCTCCTCATCAAACAGCTTGCTCCACTCAACCGACTCCTGCTTGTCCACGACTTACATACCGACGAATTGCTCATCAACAAGCGCGTACGCAAGTACCTGAAAAAATACCACCTGGCGACCTTATATCGTGATCGGAACATAAAGAACATAGCACAACGCTTGCCACGGCGTTTGCAGATGTACGCCCACCCAATCCCTGGCGATATTCGCTTCGCTCGTCTTGGAGACCGCCGCGACCCGCGTGTAGAGTTGCACCTCCCTGATGAACCCTACTTCCAGAAATTGTACGCCTATGGTTTTCCTCACGACCTGATGGATGGGGATCTGGACCATGGTATGGTCGAGAGAGATGGCGGGGTCAGAGAGGAAGTTTACAACGCCTCTCTGTACTACGAATACTTGAACGGCGGCTCGCTCGAGCATGCAATCATGCGTATCAACAGGGGAGGTGAACATTCCCAGTTCGTCGAGGAACCGTTTATCTGGCACCTCATAGAGCAGCTCGCGCGAGCCCTCATCTTTCTGCACTGGGGCGTTGAACGCCAGGGAAACGAACGCATGGAGGACGGAGAAAGGATACCCCGCAACTGGCAGGCAGTCTGCCACCGATGGTTAACCATGGACAACATTATGCTGCATTGGCCGGAGGAGGGCGAGGAAGGGTACGAGGAGAGCGTGGATGGCCGGCTTCCGCGCGTGGTGTTGACCAACTTTGACAACGCGGCAAAGAAAGGTGAACAGCCTCACGACAATGGCATCATTCACTTTGGCCGTCTGTCGTTACCTAAGGAACGCATCAAAGAGGCTAGATATGGCGTGAGCCCCAGGGATCGAATCTGGCAAATGGAGGAGCCGGACACGTGGCAGGATATCTATGCCATGGGGAAGCTGTTGCGACGGGTCATATTAGACAGAGCTCACGAAGGAATTGACATCCCAAGAGAAGGCCAAAAGAACTGGTTCAATGCCGCGAATTACGTCTTGACGCCCTATCGGCAAAGCGAAGGCGGGCCTTACTCCGATGAGCTCATTGAGGCGATACGATGGTTTGAGAGCACGGGACCAAATGGTGAGATTGTCGAATGGGGGGGCAACGCTCGGTTTACTGAATACGAAAAGCCTGGTCGTATGAATAGTGTGGCTGGCTTAGAGGACCTCCTGATACAGGACGCCGAGTCTCACGTCAAGACGTTCCGGGAGAATCGGCCACCCGTTGCCGAAGGCAAAGTCAGCATCGCAACGGTCCGACCGCCAGATCTGAGGCACTATCACATGCCGTTCCGGACCAAAGAGATTCGGGAGAGAGACGCGGAGAAGGAGATGCAAAAAATGATGGAATCGCTGAACGGGCCGGCCTATAAGGTCCTGGTCGAGTACGGCCCGGAGCATGAGAACGCTCGTCTGGCTAAGACGGATAAGATGAGGGAACTGGAGGAGAAGCGTGCGGCAGAGGAGAGGGAGATGAACGAACGAGTGGAAAACATGTTTCAGAGAGATTCGAGCTCTCAGCTGGGGCGGGGGGCGCAAGAGGATGAGAGGCTGGATTATAGGGAGAGATTGACGAACCGGAAGGATCGAGAGTGGCGTGATGAGACGATGAGGTTGGTTGGTAGGAAGATCAAGAAGGCTAGGAAACGGTATGAGAGGCAGGAGAGGCAGGAGGAAGAGGAAGCCGCGGAGAGTAGTGAGTGAGAAGGAGGATAGGGTACGTGTTGCAATTGCGAAGTTCAAACTTGGATATTTGCCGAGATGGGAGCGTCGTTATAAAATAAACTGCTTTCTGTTCAAAGACAGGCCTCTAACCTAACCTTGGCGTGTTCTTGTCGTGGGTGTTATTGTGGCTGACACCCAGCGAGCGGGGTCGTGATGGTGCCATACTCCAGGGGGTTGACGAACAGCCCCCAAAAGACCGTGCATCACTGGCGAACCTCCCACACCAATCGACATAAAGGGAACCATTGCACCATCAACCACCATGCCTCGCCATGCTTGCTCACATATAGCCCCAATGGCGTTTCACGGTCGTAGTGTCCAACTTGGTCGGGTTGAGCGAACGTGGGTGTGCATCTGCGGGCGCCAAGGACGGGCGGGATTGGGAAGGAGCGAGTTCGCCTTCGAGGTTTTTGTAGTGGCTGCCGTGACAAGCATCGTCAAGAGATGGCAAGAACCTCCCAAGACCTGCCTTGAGGGCTTGTTCGATATTGGCTTTTCGCCTCATGACGATGGAGGCGGCAATGACTTATCTACGGCGTAGCATCTTCTTCTCAAACCCCACGGTAAATAACGCTTCCCACTTACATCCAGCTGAGTACACTGCATCAAACCATTGAAACCAACAAGCAGTCTAGAACATTGAGCCCCAGACTCGTCACCCAGCACCTCCCAAAGAGCGAGTCCCAGGATGCGGGATCTCTATCCCCTATAGTCTAGTTGCTCCGAACCAACGAACCGTCTCATACCGAAAGGAACCACGACATAGGTACCTTACCTGCCTTACCGGCTTACCCGTTTTCAACTTCTCCCTGTATGGTGCGGTTCAATCACACTCACACTGACACTCTCACTGACATTGAACCCTTCGTACGCTACACTATCTACCTCGCAGCACCATACCTGCATACCATACCATTGACCAATCTGCTTCACTGTGATGCCAACGTTCATCTTACCGGTAGTGGTCCCCGGGTTCGGTTGTCACACTCCCCCCTCCCCACGCTTTTCTTTCCTTGTTCGCCATCCCTGAGCGCCTGGCTGCTCTCCTCCGGGAGTCCAGGTCAGTGATGAGGAATACACTATCAAGTAACAGTAAACCTAGGTCGCAGATAGCGAAGGAAAAGTGGCGAACCTCGTTCATTGTATGTACTCTTCCCAAGTGTTCTTTGCGACAACCCGCCAACCGGGCTGGTAACCATCACGCAATCAAGGTAGGATATTTCATCCATATCCTTTCTGTGCTTCAAGGCTTCTCAATGGCTGCACTTGCGGGAAAAGAGGCGGGAACGGAGGAACAGAGCAACCCAAGAAGCAGGTCGCATACTGCTGTATATAAGCCATCTCCCAACTTTCTCAATGACATGTTTCCAAGTACCTGTAATCTCCAGTCACCTTGTCTCCGGTCGTCTTGTCTGACAATGACTGCATGAACCATTGACATCTCAATACCGCGACATCCCAACACTTGAGCCTCACTACCGGGACCGCCCAACCCAGCCTGTCGGTACCTGTCGTCTCATCCCATCTCAGGGTCCAGTCTCTGCAGTCCGATCTGTCTGTCATCTGTCAGGTTTCAGACTTTGTGCTTCCTTTTCGGGTTGAACCGTTGAGGATTAGGACGACACCCCTTCATCTCATCTCATCTCATCTCACCTACCTCCAGTCCCATAACGACACCACACGACCAGACATCCGACCGTCAGACTTGCAGCCATGTCACAACAACCACCACCACCCTACCCCGGCTCGGGCTCGGGCTCGGGCTCCGGCACCGGGAGTCCCAACTCCAACCCGGACTCCCCCATCTCCTCCTCCAGCAGCCCCCTCCCCACCCCCTCCGAAGAAAAGAAGGCCTACGGGACCGTCTATCCATCCACTCTACCAGCCGACACCAAGAACCTCAACCTCTCCAGCTCTTCGGCCTCCGACCTGTCGGAAGCCTCCGAATACGACGACCTAAAGAAGAACCCCTTCCTCGACCCCGTCGTCGCCGAGCACTGGCGCAAGGTCTACGAAGAAGCGGACTATGAATGCAGGGGAGCATTTGATCCGACCGTGACGTGGACGGAGGAGGAGGAGAAGGCGATTATCAGAAAAATCGATTTCCGGGCTTGTGCGTGGGCGATCGTCATGTTCTTTGCGCTGCAGGTCGATCGGGGGAATCTGAGCCAGGCGTTGGCGGATAATATGTTGGATGATTTGGGGTTGAATACTAATGGTTAGTACTACATCTACCAGGGATGGGATGGGAGTTGGGGGTTGGGGGTTGTGACGGAATGAATGAGGCTGACAATGAGTGTGGTGTGACAGATTATAACTACGGCAACGTCATCTTTCTTGTGTCGTTCCTATGCGCTGAGTTGCCGTCTCAGTTGCTGTCGAAGAAGCTCGGTCCCGATCGCTGGATTCCGATTCAAATCGTGCTCTGGTCCGTCGTTGCCATATCGCAGTGCTCGTTGAATGGAAGGGGTAGCTTCTTCGCTACTCGTTGTTTGCTGGGTCTCATCGAGGTATGTCTCCTTACTCACCTGTCCAAAGCCTTTGCTGGCAAGGATTGTAAACTGACACCATCGCCAGGGCGGCTTCATCCCCGATATCGTCCTCTGGCTCTCCTACTTCTACACCTCTCGCGAGCTTCCCATCCGCCTCTCCTACTTCTGGACCACTCTCTCCACGACCTCAATCATCACCTCACTCATGGCCTTCGGCCTGCTTCACATGCGTGGCATCAACGGCTGGGCCGGGTGGCAGTGGATGTTCCTCGTGGAAGGCTTGATCACCCTCTGCATCGGCCTGGCCTCCTTCTTCATGATGCCCGCCTCGGCCGTGCAGACCAAGACGTGGTTCCGCCCCAACGGCTGGTTCACGGACAGGGAAGTCTCCATCGTCGTTAACCGCGTGCTGAGAGACGATCCGTCCAAGGGCGATATGCATAATCGCGAGGCTATTACCCCGAAGAGGCTGTGGGAGACCATGAAGGATTATGATCTCTGGCCGCTGTATGCGATTGGGCTGGTGGCGTATATTCCGCAGACGCCGCCGAACTATTATTTGACTTTGACGTTGAGGAAGCTGGGGTTTAGCGCGTTTAACACGAATCTGTTGGTGATTCCTTCGGTGAGTTCTCTCCCTCCTTTTCTTTTGCAGGTTGTCGGGTACCGTAGTCGAGACAAAGAATGCTGACAAGACGGTGGAATCACAGTCCGTCGTCCACATCATCACCCTCCTCCTCCTCACCCGGCTATCCGACATCCTCCAAGAAAGAACCTTCGTCGCCATGCTCCAATCCATCTGGACACTCCCCTGCATTCTAGCGCTCAAGTTCTGGCCCGGTCTAATCGACAATCCCTGGGGAACCTATGCGCTGATGTCCGTCCTCCTGTCGTACCCCTACTGCCACGCAATCCTCGTAGCCTGGACCTCCAAAAACGCCAACAACGTCGGCGCCCGCACCGTCTCGGCCGCGCTGTACAACATGTCGGTACAAACCGGCAATGTGATCGCCAATTTTATTTACTTGGACTACGACAAGCCGTATTATCATGATGGCAACACCAAGCTGGTGGTGTTCAACTTTATTGCGATTGGCGTGTTTTTGTTCACCAAGGCGTATTATGTGTGGAGGAATAAGCAGAAGGATAAGGTGTGGAATGCGCTGACGGAGGAGCAGAAGGCGGAGTATATCAAGACTACTAAGGTGCAGGGGAGTCGGAGGTTGGATTTTAGGTTTGCGCATTGAGTTGGGGGAGAGAAAAGAAAAGAAGAAAAGAGGAAAAGGGGGAGTGTTTTGGAGTTTGGTGTTTGGTGTTGGAGGGGGGGGAGAGGAAAAGTAAAAAGGGGTAGAGAAAGTAGAGGGTTAGGGTTGATGGATAAGAAATGCTTATCGCTATCGGTTATCAGTGCCTGCCGGGAGAGTGCCGAGAGAATGTCATGACGTAATGTAAGCAATGGGCCTGTCGAAATTCTGATACAAACAGAAGGAGCTCCGAGATGTTTCTGTCGGTGTGTCTTTTGCACGCCATCCGCGGCGCTTCTCCGCTTCGAGATCAGTAATACGAGGGACGGGGTACCAATGGAGTTTTAGGACCTTGCATAAGCTCCATCGTGTTGTTTCGTGCTTAGAAATCAGAATGGAGAGAAGGGGACGGGAAGTGGAATTGATGAAACGAACGGTGAAGAGAGAAGCTTAAATGCCCCCCCCCGGCGGAGATGCCTCGGCACTTGCGACTGCGGACAAAACTGTCGCGCGGGGTTCGTTCCGCCGCTGCTCAATGGTTGAATTGGCGATACAGGGACCGGAGCTCCGAAAGACGCCAGACATTGCGCCGAATTCAAGAGCTCAGAGCTGTCAATTGGGGACACAGACCACTGCTAAAGAATGCTTGGAAATACAGGCGATGACAATTGCAGCTTATCAARCCAACAATGGCGCAATTGCTGGGCAACATCACCAAAACATCACCACAGCATCACCACAACAACACCACAACAACACAACGCAAACGAAACAATTTCCTTTTCGGTGGTGTGTTTTCTTCCAGGGAAAGGGGAGAAAATGTCAGGAAGCAGCCCACAGGGGCGGATACGAGAGGAGAGAGAGGAGGGAACAGTGTCTGAAAGTCTCCGAATCGCTTCTTGCCCCACGTCACCATTTCTTCATGATTCCAATCGTCCCATCGAAAACGTGCTTTATCAGCAAAATGTCCCCAGTCGATCCCAGCAATGTCCCCACTGTTGACGCTGTCCATATCCGAAACCTTTCGACTCTTGTTCTTTGACCTTGATATAAATCCCATGGTCCAGTCTCTTGTCGTCGTTCGTCGTATCTGATTCTGGCACTTCACTGTAAATACCCTCACCACCAAGACAAAACATCACCACGTCAACAACCAAGTACAACACAACAAACCGCCAACATGCCCAAAACCACCAACAAGACTCTCATCTTCAAGAAGATCCCCGAGGGCTACCCCGTCCCTGGTGAGCACCTTGTCATCGAGGACCGTGGCTTCGACACCGACGCCGCTCCTCCCAAGGGCGGCATGACCGTCTCCATCCTCTACGCCTCCTTCGACCCCTACCAGCGCGGCCGCATGCGCGACGCCAACATCAAGTCCTACGCTCCCGCTTACCCCCTCAACGGGCCCGTCACCAACGACACCGTCGCCAAGGTTCTCAAGTCCGACAACCCCGACTACAAGCCGGGCGACCTGGTGATTGCCCATCTGCCCATCGCCGAGTATGCCGCCCTCACCAAGGAGGAGGTCGGCGAGGTCATGGGTGGCATAGTCGGCCAGGTGGTGCAGACCAAGATCGACAACAAGTACAACTTCGACCTCGGCCTCTTCCTCGGTCCCCTTGGCATGCCTGGCCTGACCGCTTGGTCGTCGTACAAGGAGATCGGCAAGCCCAAGAAGGGCGAGACCATCTTTATCAGCAGTGCTGCCGGTGCCGTCGGCGAGGTCGTCGGCCAGATCGCCAAGCGCGATGGCTTGAAGGTCATTGGCTCCGTCGGCAGCGACCAGAAGCTGGACTTCATCCTCAACGAGCTCGGCTTCGATGGCGGCTTCAACTACAAGAAGGAGAAGCCGCTCGATGCCCTTAAGAGGTTGGCTCCCGAGGGTATTGATATCTACTACGAGAACGTCGGTGGTGAGCACCTCGAAGCTGCCCTCGAGATGCTCAACCTGTGGGGTCGCATTGTCGCTTGCGGCATGGTGAGTTTCTTTTCCCTGCATCCTGCTCCTTATTTTCAGATTTCATTTTACTAACCGTAACGCATCACAGATCTCCCAATACAACGCCAAGCCCGAAGAGCGCTACGGCGTCAAGAACCTCATCCACGTCTTCGCCAAGCGCCTCGAGATGCGCGGCTTCATCGTTTTCGACAAGGACTTTGGCCCCAAGTACTCCAAGGAGCACCAGGAGCAGCTCTCCAAGTGGATTGCTGACGGCTCCGTCAAGTTCAAGCTCTCCGTCACCGAGGGCATCGACAACGCCGCCAAGGGTCTTGTCGGTCTCTTCAAGGGCGAGAACTTTGGCAAGGCGGTTCTCCATATCAAGGATGAGTAAATTGTGTTTGGAGCCAAAAAAAGAAAAGAAAAGAAGAGATGGATGTATTATACCCACCGCTAGCTATGTAAATTGTAATGCTAGTTGATGAATAAAGACAATTGAACAAAAATCATGAAGGAAGGAAGTTTAGTGATGTCGTCTGGGATGTGTCGTGTCGTTGAAATAAAGTGTGTGACGTAAGGACCGAACGTGCCGGTGGCGTGCATGCTGACAGCGGACCGTTGGCCCATTGACGCCAAAGCTGTGGTCTTTGTGTTACGCCAGATCTGACATGTCAGCCCAAGCCAGGGGTCAAATCCTATGGCGCTTCAGGCCGTGATTGATGGTCACAGTCAGAATGCACGAGTCTCGCGGGCGCGCTCTCACAGTCTGCGCCCTAGACAGTGCAAGTCCGCATGCGGTGAATGCTGTTGGGCTCCTCGATCCGATTATAAACGGAGAAGTCGACGAAAAGTCTTTGGGTGCATCTTTCGAACTGTCCGACGTTGTGGTAAATTAGCCAGTTATTGGGATCAGGGACGATTGAAAAGATCCTGATGGCCAAATACTAAATACAACTTTTGGAGAGAATCGAACTATATACAAGCTATCGTGGCATCTTGCATCAACGGGCATCTACACCAAAGCCCTCTTTTGACCACCAAAATCATCAGAAACATGACATCAGCGTCTTTTCATGCAATCATCCAACATATCCCTCCGTCTCTTTTTAAACGTTGAACAGCGCAAAGCCAATGAAAGCCATCAAAGCGGCAGTAACACCAACACTCCGTCCCGGCACAGCAGCGTTTTCGTCACCGTCTTCATCACCATCGTCCTTTCCATCACCTTTTCCACCTCCCGAGCTAGACCCAGATCCGGAACTTCCAGATCCGCCATCCTCGTTCCCGGTATCCGGATGCGTGCTATTAGCGATATAAACAGTCGCAGCATTGAAGTTGATCTGTTTCAGCACCACGTTAGCATCCCATCTCCTCGTCAACACCACCTCAACAAAAAGAAGAGAACTTACCACCCCGCTCTCAGGACACTCATCCCTAACCTCCGTCCCCTCCCTCACCTCCCCATTCATCTCAATCCTCACCTTCCCGTTTCCGCCCTTCTTATTCCCCTGTCCAGGTCCCAACCCCAACTCCTCAAACCCCACCTGAAAAAACCTCGCTCCTCCCTTCTTCACTTTGGTCACCACCCTCTTCCCCGTTTCCTCCACACTAACAACAACCTCCGTATCCCTCCTAACAACAGCCAAAACATTCACCACATCCCTCTCCACCGCCTCTTTCGCACTCTTCTCACCACTCTGCCCCCACTTCGTCCCGCCATCGCCACATTCCCTTCCCCCTTCCGTGGCAGTAACATTAACAGGACTAGTCCGATACCAAGCAGCCACCGTCCCATCCCCCAATTTTTCTGTTGGCCATTCCTGGTCTGTAAGTCCCTCCTCAGCCGTTTTACCAAGCTTGTAAGCAGCGACATACCACGGAAGAACAGCGCGAAACCCGCCGTGATCGAACCCCTCCACGTACGACTTCGCTTCGGGGAGGATTTGCGACGGGACGAGGTCGGAGATGTAGTGCGATTCGGCGAAGTCGTTCCAGGTGATTATTTGGAGGAGGTCGGGTTTTAGGGATAAGGCTTGGGACCACCGCGTGGGCCAGAGTGTGTCGGAGGGGGAGTACCAGTTCTTGTTGTAACTGGAGACGCGGGTGTAGAAGTAAGGGGAGATGCCCATCATGTAGATTTTGGAGGTGGGGGAGGTGGTTTTGGAGTTGGGGGACGATGGGCTGGATGAGAGGGCGGACAAGTAGCCGTCGTCGGAAAAGGTGGTGAGTGTTGATTGGGAGGGGCGGGGCCAGGCGTCGAAGGAGACTGTTTGTGGGTTGTTAGCATCATCATCACGCCAGGCAGGGTACGTACTCAGAAGGAAAAGGAAAAAGGGGAAAGGAAAAAAAGAAAAACATACAAGCCCCATCAACATCCCCCACCCTCTCCCTCACCCCCTCCGGCCCAACACTGCTCCAATCCGGCACAAACACAATATCCCCCTCCACCTTCTTCCTCACCTCCCTCCATTCCTCCCGGAAGTCCACACCCTCAAACGTGCTAACCATAGGTTTTCCATCAATCTTGAATTGCGCCGGCTCGTGTTTGAAGGAGTTGGTCAGGTTGGCGATGTAATCGACGGTCCATCCGTCTGAGCCTGCGGAGGCGCTGAAGTCGAAGGAAAGAAAAAGGCTGAAGTTGTCAAAGGTTGAGGCGGCTTCGTAGGCTGTGTGGAGTGATGAAAAGGTGAAGTGGTCTGCTGCGCCGATGTTGAGGGCGAAGCCGTCGATGGAGGCTTCGGAGGCGAGACGGATGTCGCGCTTCCATTGGTCGGTGGTTTGGTTGAGGGTTAGGCCGACCTGGTGAAGAAGGGGTGAAGGTTAGTGATGGGTTATGAGTTATGATGGGGAAGAGGTCAAGATGGCAGAGGGTAAGAGAGAGAAAGGCTTGTGAAAGGAAAGTGGTGAGAAGTGTGAAGACGTACTATGTAATGTGCAAAGACCGACTTGGGGACAATCATAATGGGCAACTGACTGAGGAGAGGTACTATGGGCAAGCAAGCTCCCGTCGACGTCTTGAATACCTCTAGGTACCTGTTGTATATAGGTACAAGTCAAGTCTGATCCCAGTGAACGTGAGTGAAGTGCCCTAACCCAGCTCAGTTCCTTGCTGATACCGGAATCTTGACTTCAACCTCGACGTCAGACTTCACACAGTTGACAGATCAAAACCTCCAAAGTGACCTCTCAACAACCACAAACGCCTCACGCGGGGGGAGGGAACTCACCGGGGATATATACCACCACCCAGAGACAAAAGTCTCTTCACCAACAGATAACACCATACCAGTAGCCTCCGTCACTAGCTCCCCGTCGATATCGTCAAAGCACCTTTGACCCCAAACTTTCCTACCTAGGTAGGCTACCCTTCCCATCAAATCATCATCATCCACCGGTGATTGTTATCCGTCCATATTCCCGGCTAGCCATGCCGCCATGCCCTCCATCGTGGCATTCTGCACAGATAGCATGCAAAATGGTCCGGTAGGTGACCATTGCCCCTTTCTTGGCGTCCATTCTGACCTTTCTACCTAGCCTTTTTGGTCTCGCCGTTGGGCGTTAGCTTTATCAAAGGCGAGTAAGAGTCAGAGCATTCAATCTCGCAGTGAACAGTCACAGCGTAACGCTCAAATTTTCCTAGCGTACCTTGCCCAGGACGACTCTAGAGTTTGGGTACACCCTCGCTAGAAGGGTTAGCGCTCACTGAAGCCTAGCCGCTTGACTGTTTCTGTCGTCGACGTCCGTTTGACGTTCGGTCTTTGTGTCCCCCGGTCCCCGAGAGCGCACCGGGTGCAGGCCGGATTGTCGCCCACTTCCCTTCTTTCTTCTGTAGCGAGGTACCTACAAGGTCTCTCCAGAGCCGCTTGTTCCTTGCAGGTTCCAGCTGCACCTTGCAGGTTCGTCAGTAGCTTGTCCATTGCTTGGGTGTTAAGTTCCTGGATTCGAATGGATCAATGTCATATCCAAAACGCCAATCCTACCTGCCGCTTCCGTCCTTCAAGTTCGGCCCGGATCTGCTACCACCGTACGATCCAGATAACAGCTTGGTGCATGGATTTAGCTGGCCTCTCTTTCTTTCTCTTCCCCTTCTCTCCCTCTTTCCCTTCCCTCCCTCTTTCTCTCGAACCACGATATCAAAGTCACATTTCACAGGTTCCTTCCAATGGAGTCTTTCATTCTCCCCTTCCACTCTTCCAGCTGCTTTCCAGCCCTGTGAGTGGCTCACAAACTGCCGCCAAGTACCTGCCAAGTGATAAAACGCCCAGGCCGTAGGGCCAACAGCATTAAGCTAGCCCTGCTAGCGTGATCAAGACCGAGCCTAAGCTCGAAGTAGTAGCGGCGTGCCTGGCGTGCCTGGTTCGTCGATCAAGGGTCTTTAGCTCTGGTGTCTAGGTACCTTCATCGGTACGGCGCCTCGGCTTTTTGTTCTTGTTTTTATTTCCTCTGGCCATTTTGTGATGTTTCTTTGCCTGGTAAATTGTAAGATCTCCGGCGTTTACTTGTTCCGTCACTCAGAAAAAAAAAAACATTCTTAGTAGGGAGAACTCAGACTGTGAAAAGATGGGGTTTGATCTGCCTCGGACCTGCGTTCAATGTGCTGGCGTGGACGAAGGAAAATGATGTTCTGCATACCGGGTTCGGACTAGCAGCCAAATCGATCCATGAAAAGTTCCACTTTCAAGGCAACCCGTCAAAGTGCCCCTGAAGCATATCTTTGATGGGCATGGATGGGATAGTGGGACTGGGACGCGGAGATGAAAAGGTCGAGAACACCGTCACGGTTGTCACGGCTTCGTTCTGGCGTTTTTTCAGTCTGACCTTGTCCGTGTTCCTGGACGGGCTCGGAAGTTCGGCAAGTTCCAACGGTTCAAGCCACAATCGACAAGCAAAGTGTGGCCTTGGCGATCAATATTGGATGCAGGCTGAGTTGCTTGGGCAAGGGGGGGAACAAACCATTACTGGACAGGTTGCGCATTCGGCACCGAGGAAATCAGCAACAGTTTTTTTCGCTGCTTGAGTAATTGGAAGAAAGACCAGTCCAGTGGTTTATATTGCCAAGAACAAAGGGGTATCGTCAAACAGTAAAATCATCCATCTATCTCACTCCCTTCTTCCCATTCATCATAGTTGCTGGTCAACCTCATCCCATCCCGACTGCACACAATGCTAGACTGCCGACTCCGAAACGTCAGGAGCTTTGCCCTCGTCCCTGGCGGGAAGCAACTTTGCATTTGCTTCCTCACCGACGGTCCCGAGCTTTTCGACCTCGCTGCTCCTCGCACGACGTAGCCCAATCTCCTTGAGTAGATCTTGATCCTCATCTGGCAACTGGTGAGCAATGCGTGCAATAGCCAGCGAGTCAAGAGTATCCGTCCAGGTCGGGATGCTGTAGATGTACCCCAGCAAAAACAATATTCCTAGGACTTGTAAGCCTAGCAATACGCTGACAACGATGACGCCTGCGGCGGAGACGCTTGGTTTGTTGTATTCGAGCCCTGGGACGTTCCAAATTCCTGTGGGTGATTTCTGATGCCCGCCGCAAGCAGTGGAATTTGAGATTGTTGTCGGGATATAGCTCGTACTTGCTATGTCTAGCAAGGCCTGGTTGGCGAAATGCATTGCCATGGATAGCCRGGGGCTTGCAGTTGCATCTACTCCACTAAAGTCCGCAGGCGGAGGTTTCGTGTGGTCGGCCCAATAGTCGGCATAGTTTCTACCAAGCCTCGCAACCAGATCATCGAGGTACACGTCTTGCCAATTTTCTTGCATCCTCCAGTCGATTTCGTTCGTAGCCAGGCCTGTTTCTGGGKCTCGTTTCCGTGCGGCATATGAGCAAACAGATGGATGAATGTCACCTCCTTGACCGATGCTGTCAACGTATTCCAGACCGTCTTTCCAGTTCTTAAAGTGGAATGGCACAGTCTGGCATAGAGTGCGTGAAACTGCATCATCTGCTGTCTTGATTGATTGGGCTATCTTGGAAAAAGAGCCCGGCCCGAAGAGGGCAAGTAGCGCGAGAGCAAGAGGACCAGGCATAGTGGGGCTTGGGTTTGATATTCCATTGCTGATGCCCAGATAGCTAAGGCAACGGAATCATGCGTTAGCAAGTGACCAGATTGATGTAAAGACAAGAAGCTGAAGGCTAAAAAAAAATAAAAGGTATATAACGTGAAGGACGGGAAGGACAGTGTGGCTAAGCCCCAAATGTAACTTACCTTTCTTCAGGAACGACGTGGAATCCAGCTTGATATGCGGTCTCCAAAGTCCGGTACGGTGCGGAGACCAAGGGGCCATGCGTTCCATTGTTGAACTGATTGCCAAGTTCGAAGTAACCGAGACTGCTAGTACCGGTGCAACGATATGCTTCCCCAGGGCGAAGCTGGCCGCTGTTGACCATTGACCTATTTGCACTGAGCCGTACGTAGAACTCCTCAGTGATGTCCTCTCGTAAATACTGCTCCAGTTTCCATGGGCTTTTCTGAAACAGACCATCGACGCAAAATTCGATTGTAAGATTCTCGCTCTTGTAGTTCAGCCCACCGTCATCGCATTGACTGGGAAAATCAGATATTTCGCAGTGACAGGTACTGTTCATCCGCGTTGCGAGCTGTCGATAAAGGCCGGTGTTGGTGTTTTTAGAGATCGAACTGGCAAATACCCTTGCCACACCGGTGTTGTTGTCCGTGCCATCTCGCCATGCATTTACTAAAACCTCGCCAGCCGCCGCAAGCGACTTCAGGGCACTTCTGGTTCTTTCCACCACTTTGTTCCTTGATGCCGCGGCAAGGATAGCAGGCGCTGGGTCAAATCCCACCAGCCGTCCAGTAGCATAGTCGGGAGTACGTATATTTGGATATCCGGGGGTGTCGAAGCTCGGCCACTCACAGTTGCACTTAATGCTGTATTCGGAGGGTCTGGACCCCTGAGCTACGCGAATGGTTTCTCGCTGCACAAAGATTGCCCGGATTGGAAGTTGGATGATGACTTTTTCGCAGAAAACAAGCATTAGTATTAGACAGCCTAAAGCCCAAGGGTTCCATGATAACATGTACTCACAAAGGACAATAAGACCTGAACCAAAGAAGTAGAGCCATGATCCATCGCGAGACGAATTGCCCAAATGACGTATGAACCTCCCATCAGCTAAGCTGAACAGCTGCTTTGCGGACAAAGGCTTGTTAAGGCTTGTCCGTTGAGAGTATCCGGCCGCTGCCCTAGAGAGCAAGTCAAAGATGACGGGCAAAGCAGCGACGGCGGCGATGTAGCTGAGGATGTCTGTCGCGTGCACAAGGTTGGTGTTGAAGGTGATATCCTCGGGCTGGGCACGGAAGGTGAGGTTGTGGTAGCCATAGTTGGGTTGTTTGAGATGGAATTTCCCTTTGTTCAGCAGACATGTGAACACCCCAGGGGACAATGAGGAGGGCGATATAGATAAAGGCAAACAGAAAGGCCCATGGTGAATTTTGTCGAAGGGCAGGCTTCCCCGCCACCTTCTTGGTCTGCGATGGCTTCTGGACGGGAGGAGCCATTATGACGATGAGGAGAACGGGCAGCCTTTGATCTCATGGTTCTGGTTTGAAGGTTGAGGGCGGCATAGTCCGGTTTTATTCCCATCTTGTCTGTTTCCGCCCAGGATCTAGTCAGGTTCTCCCCTTCGCAGCCTGTCAACACGGAACTTTTGTCGCCTGGGCCGCGTTACATTACTCTAGGGTTCTGGGCGCCACAAGGTCGTGCTGGAGGCACTGTTTCTGTACCCGAGATTCACCGCTACGGAAGCGGAGCGCATCTGAGCCAATCACCTGGCACCGTGCTCCGTGTGATGAAGGGGGAGCGGTCGTTGACTTTTATGGGCAACACTTGCATTTTCCCAGCTTTCTTGCTCGTGTCGATTGCAATCCAGAGTTCAAGTATGTATCAGTCGGTACGTATCCAACGATGGTTGCGTACGGGCGGCTCAGAGCAGAGGTGGCCGATTGACTGACGGCGACGAGAAACCCGGAAACTCCACGGATAATGCATGGGAAGGAGAAGTGAAGGCAATTCTCAATCTTGAAGGGAGATGTTGTAAATGAGAAACGAATTCTGACTTGGACTATCCAGTCTCTTTCCGACTGCTTGAATTGGTTTGTGGTTTGGGGGAAGTCTCGGGAGGTGGCAGAGAGAAATTCCGAGCGATCATTGGAAAGGGAAAGGTGCCTGTTCGGGCCGACGGGACGCTCCGCGCCTGCGGTCCCTGCACCTTTGTGTAGGTACACTGACAACGGGGTAGCGCCTGCCGTCAGTCCGGGTGATCAGGGACTCCCATTGTTGCCGGTGCAAGTGATGACAGCGGGGGTTTTATGAGTTCAGGGGAAGCTGCTACAGGTCTGCTGAGAACGAGATAGATCGGGCATCTCAGTCTTGGGAATCAGCGACCAGTGCAGGCGATTACCCTCATTCGAACTTCCGATCTTGTCAGTGACTCGCTTGATTCTCCTCCCCTGCGATTAAAGCAGCCAAGGGAAATCGGCAAAGCGAATGTTGGCAGGCGTTCACCACCAACCCCACCCAGTGAGCTCAAGCTCGGATTTGTATGCAGGAGCAGGTGAGGGCCAAGATAGCGAAATAACAGAGCCCTTCCGGCGCAGATAGTGGCCTATCAGATGGACACTGGGTTAAGGTGCAGAAGTGTTAGCAGGCCGACAAGCAGGATGATGCCTATGCATTCCCCAAACACTAACACAGCGCGTTTACCATTTCCGAACTCTGCCCGTTGCAGTTCACCCAAATCATGACATCATTAACATGTCAGGGCCAGACGACAAGCATCATCCTCAATGACAAAGAGAGATCTCCATTCACATGCTTTGCACATCGAACGAGAAGTGGTGATCGGTATCGGTACGTAGGTAGCCATCATGCAGGCAGTACGAATGTATAAAGCAACAACAACCTGCTTGATCACCAGACGGCATCTTCCCACCTGCATCTCACCCCCTCTCTTCTTGAAACCACAAAACAACAACATCAAGAACAACCAGTTCCATCTTCCAAGAACTTTCTCAACCACCATCTTCCCCAAACCACAACCACAACCACAACCACAACCAAAACCAACCCTTTACAACCCCAAGTTCCAAACCGCAACCATGTCCTCCACCACCAAAGGAAACTCCATCCCCTCCGCCTCCAAGCTCTCCGACCTCTTCAGCCTCAAAGGCAAAGTAGTCGTGATCACCGGCGCCTCCGGTCCTCGAGGCATGGGCATCGAAGCCGCCCGGGGCTGCGCAGAGATGGGCGCCTCGGTAGCCATCACTTATGCCTCGCGGGCCCAGGGCGCCCAGAAGAACGTGGACGAACTGCAAAAGGAGTACGGAATCAAGGCCAAGGCCTACAAGCTGAACGTGTCCGATTACGCGGATTGCGAGAAGCTGGTGAAGGACGTTCTTGCGGATTTCGGGCAGATTGATGCTTTTATTGCCAAGTATGACATTCCCTCCTTCTCTGTACCTTTTCTTCCTCTAGAATGGTTTTCGGAGGGGATTAAGTGCTGACTTGCTGGGTTGATAAAAACAGCGCCGGCGCCACAGCCAACAGCGGTATCATCGACGGCTCCAAGGAGGAATGGGACCGCGTCATCGCCACGGACCTCAACGGCACCGCCTACTGCGCCAAGGCGGTCGGCCCGCACTTCAAGGAGCGCGGCCGCGGCTCCTTCGTCATCACGAGTTCCATTTCGGGCCACATTGCCAACTACCCGCAGGAGCAGACCTCATACAATGTCGCCAAGGCCGGATGCATCCACATGGCCCGGTCGCTGGCGAACGAGTGGCGCGACTTTGCCAGGGTCAACAGCATCTCGCCCGGTTACATCGACACCGGTCTGTCGGACTTCGTCGATCAGAAGACGCAGGATTTGTGGAAGAGCATGATTCCGTTGGGCAGGAATGGCGATGCGAAGGAGTTGAAGGGTGCCTATGTTTACTTGGTTAGCGATGCTAGCAGCTATACCACCGGGGCGGATATTTTGATTGATGGTGGGTATACTTGCCGCTAAAGGAGGGGCGGAGAGGAGAACTACTTCCGGAAAGAGGCTGGAGATCCCGGCTTGGGCCGGGAAATACGTCATACGGCACGGGAGCACAGGCCACCCGGAGCCGGATATGTGGGGCTTGTTCGGATCCGAGTTGCCGATGCACCTCGCTTCTCTTACACCTAGCCCGTTAATGTTTTCATGAGAGTCTGTACGAAGCAATGAACAATGTCCAATCAAGCAATGATATTACATCATGGTCCCAGATCCCCGAGACGTCTGTTAACCACTGCCGTTCCCCACTCCGGAAATAACGGGAGAGATGGGCGGTCAAATCGTGTTGTCCGGATCGACGCCGGCGTCCTTACCCCGCATTTTAGGCTCAGGTTGACCGATATATAGATATATGTTGACGACACCCAAACAACCTGGGAGATACTCCTCCGATTTCTTAATTCTCAAGCTCAGCATGGCTTCCGCTTCGCACGCGCAGCACGGGGAACCACCGGAATGGAACCCTACCCACGGAATATTCTCCTCCCTCCCGACTTATACATGGCTCGGTCTGGGGATCCTCCTCCTTCTGATTCATGCAACCACCAACTACTTCCATCACGGCCTCAACAAATACCCAGGGCCCTTCTTCGCCTCCCTGACCAACTGGTGGCGCTTCTTCCTCGTATCGGGCCAAAAATGTCAAGAAACATACATCCAGCTTCACAACAAACTCGGCAACGTCGTCCGTTTAGGCCCCAATTGCCTCTCCTTTGCGGATCCGCAAGCGGCAAAGACGATTTATAGCTTGAACAACAAGCTGAACAAGGTACCACGATCCCTCCTCTTACTCCCTGTGAGACTTGTAGCCCGTAGCTGATGTGACTGTGAGAGCAGAGCACATTCTACCCCGTCCAAATGCAACTCCACCGCGGCCTCCCCCTTTCCTCCCTCTTCGGCACCTTGGACACCACCTACCACTCCAAACTTCGCCGGCTGGCCACATCCGCTTTCGCCATGAGCAATCTGGTGACGCACTACGAGCCGAGAGTGGATAACGCCATCAGGGCCTTTCTCTCCCAGACCGCCAGGCTCTACGCCTCCTCTCCTTCCGCTTCTGCTTCTGCTTCTGGTGATGGCAAAACATGCAACTTCGTCCGCTGGTTGCAATTCTTCGCTTTTGACGTCATCGCCGAGATCACCTACTCCAAGCGGCTGGGGTTTATCGACCGCGAAGAGGATATCGATGGGATTATTGAGAGCTTGGATAAAGCGTTTGACTATAGTGCTGTGGTGGGACAGATGCCGTGGTTGGATAGGTTGGTAGGGAAGCAGAATCCTGTTAAGAGGATGTTGAGTCGCTGGGGGGTTTGGCAGAGCACGAGTGCGACGGCGAGGTTTGCTAGGGAGAGGATGGTTGAGAGAGTTGCAGAGATTCAGAGGCGGAGGGAAGAGAGGCAGGAGAAGGGGGCTGGGATGGAAAAAGAAGAGGGGAAAGAAAGAGAGGAAGGAGATGACCTAATGGGGATGTTCCTCCAGGCTCAGAGGGATGATCAGCAGCAGGGCTCGGGCTTCATGACGGACCGTGTGGTCCTTACCATGGCGACGACGATGGTGTTGGCGGGGAGCGATACCACTGCTGCGTCGCTTGCTGCCGTGTTTTACTACCTGTTGAGGAACGAGGGGTGTTATCGGCGGTTGGTTAGGGAGATTGATGATGCTGTGGCCAAGGGAGCTATCTCTCTTGGAGGCAACGATGGAGTGGTTTCTTGGACGGACGCACAAAAGCTACAGTACCTCGATGCTTGCATCAAGGAAGCCTTCCGGTTACATCCCGCGGTGGGAATGCATCTTGAGCGGGTGACGCCGCCAGGTGGGATGGAAATTTGCGGCGAGTTCGTGCCTGGCGGGACCATTGTCGGGTGTAATGCGTGGGTAGTCCACAGATCACCGGAGGTGTTTGGGGAGGATGTGGACGAGTATCGACCGGAAAGGTGGCTCATTGATGAGAACTTGGATCCGGAGACGGAGAAACAGAGGCTGAGCGAGATGAACGCTACGTTGTTGCATTTTGGTGCCGGTACGAGGGCGTGCATTGGGAGGAATATTGCCTTGTTGGAGATGTACAAATTTGTTCCAAGTTTTCTGAGGAGGTTTGATGTGAGGCGTTCCTTCTTTCCTGTCCAGGCGTTGAGCTGACAAATTCACTCACAGATCCATCCGACAACTGGGAAGGAGTGGCCGTTGAAGAACATGTGGTTCATCAAGCCGGTGGAATTTGACGTTATGATCACGGCAAGAGGAGCTCAGGATGAGGAAGGAAAGAGCCTGTAATGACTGATCACGGGCAACTGTTCCTGTTGACCGTAGACCCAAATGGGCAGTTGCATTCAATCATAAGCTGAGGCCACGGTTGAAATTTAACCCTGTCGTCAACCACGTTGTTCCTTCCCTCCACACTGACAGTCCAATCCATCTGACAGTTGTGCTTTTCCCCCGCCCAGCATAGCGCCTTTCTTCATCACAAGCGAAAGCGACAGACCCAGCATCCAATTCGCCTTCAAGCTCTTGAAGTCCTTCCCCTTTTCACATTACCTACTGGATTACGCTCGGTAGCCCGAGGACTGGTAAAGGTTTCCATCAGATTGGAATTGCTTGAAGCTTGCCATTAGCTAGTAGCTACCGCACTACGCCTCGAGACAGAAGTTCAGCGTTGCTAGTGGCCCAAACGGATTCCATAGACACGACACAATCGGATCCGATTCGCATACTCCTCTCAGCTCAAGAGCTTCAATTCCGGACCTTTAACCAACCTTCACCGTTGTCCCCTTGACATTCTTTCCAACCACTTGAACCGCTGCCGGTTCCACCGGTCCCGAAGGCCTAACCTCAATGGTAATCTTCTCCCTCGGCCACAGCGTCAAGTAATTGTCATCCCAAGTCATCGGAAAGACATCCCTACCCTCCTTGTCCACCAAGTTGAGGCTGATGAAGAACGCTGGAACGGAAGAGTGGTTCTCTAGAGTAACCTGCACCGTCGATTCGGAATGCTCCTTTGGGTCACGCTCACGGGACCAAGCTGCCACACTCAAATTCGCCGCAGCGAGCTTGTTCAGCGCCGTGTAGTCGCTGTACTTGGTAACAGGCGTATAGAACCAATCGGAGTTGTCCCAGTCAAGAGTGTCAATGGTCTTGGAGAGCCAGTAGACATTTCGACTCAGCACCTTGGTGTCTTTGGTGGATGGATCGGAGAGGATCAAGCGGAGGAAGGCCACGTCTTTGATGTTCTTCAGCGCGGAAGTCAAAGAAGCGATCTCTTTACTCGTGTTCGGCTTCGTCGTCGGCTTGACCGTGTTGCTGTACAACGTCTTGCCACTTGTATCCACCACTTGAATCTCGATACTTCTTGCTCCTTCTTTGTCCAACGACCTGTTGATGAGAAACACGCTCTTCTTAACATAGTCATACGCCACATGCTCGATCCGACTACCCACTTTGGCGCCAAAATACGCTCCGGCCGGGTGCATGTAGTAGTCCCAGATGGACCAGTGCAAGCTCGGGAAAGCGCCGGTCAACATCCAGTAGATCATCCCCGTGGCAGGTCGTTTGGAGTTCCAGTTGGCGGCGTAGGCTTCGAACTGAGCGCGGGTGGCTTCATAGTCGGTGATCTGCGTTTTTTGGACATAGTCCTCGAGAGAAATTGGAGCGCCCCAGCGTTTCCAGAGGCCAGAGTTGTAGATCTTGCGGTTGTGAAAGCTGGAGGTCTCGGTGGACATGTGAAACAGGTATTTGTTGGGGTTCTTCCACAGGTCGTTGAGATCAGCTGGAGAGAGAAACTTTTTCAGACTGGACAGGTCCGGGGTTCCGACGCCAGCACCCAATTCCGATCCAAACCCGAACGCTGCTCCAAGACGACTCCCACTCGGTTCGGTATCATACCAATAGTTGGGCGGCACCCAGTCATACGGTCCTTCCATCTTCAACCCCGGCGAGCCCATGAACGCGGGGAATCCTCTCCTCGAAGCCGACGCTAGCACAGGTGTCTGCCAGTCCTGGCTCTTGAGAGCGTTCACATACATTGGTGCAGCCTTGTCATCCGGCCAATAGTCGCTCCCGATCAGATACCCAAGGACACTCGGGTGGGTTTGAAGCATCCCGGCCTCGTGGAACATGCTCGCGTTGGCAATCCCGTAATCTTCCTCGCTCCATACCGGCGTTGGCACCGCCAGGTCCTGGTTATAACTCCATGCCTCCCACTTATCGCAGCACTCCCACCCCGCCAGGATCATGATGCCTAGCTGGTCGGCGATCTGGTAGAGCTGGGGGTGCTCGTTCTTGCCTTCTAGACGGATGGTATTGAAGCCTAGGTCGAGAACGTATCGGGCTTCGGATTCGAACTTGGAGGTATCGAAGCGGAGGAACATGTCGGGTGCGTAGCCGGCGCCAAGAACTTGGAAGGGTCGGCCGTTGACGAAGAAGGTGGTGTCGTTGTACGAGTTGAGCTGGGAGGTGACGGTGCGGAAGCCGAAGGTTGCGGAAGCCTGATCGGAGAGCGCGTTGTTGGAAACGAAGACGGAGAGCTGGGCGTTGTAAAGTGGTTGAGAACCCCATTGCTTTGGCCACCAGATGGCGGGCTTTGGGACCGTGGTGGTAAGGGTCACGTCTGTGGTAGACAGAGGCGGGAGGGTGACGGTTTGGGACCAGGTTATCGGCTGGCCGGCGTAGCCTTCCCGCGATATGGTGCCGGTAACGGTGATGGTTACTGCAGTGTTTTCGAGGTTCTGGGCCCTAGACTTTAGTGTCACGTTCGCGGGTGAGCTATCCAAGGGCGTTCCGAGCTGGGTTACCACCCGTAGCGGCCCAAGAGCAACAGACCCTGTCTGCTTGACTTCCACATCTCGCCATACTCCTGTGCCGTTGTCTGCAGGCCATGGATTCCAGTCCACCCAGCCCAGCGCAAAGTCGTAGTAGTAGCTCGTAGGATATGCCTGGATGAGCAAGGCATTTGTCTTGTCCACCAGATCAGTGATATCGTACGTATGCCCTCCATAGCTACCAGCCTGCGTCTTCTTGTCCGCCACTTGCTTTCCGTTCAGATACACGTCGGCGCGGGAGGTGATTCCGTGCGTGAGAAGATGGAAGTATTTCCCAGCTCCTGGATCCAGTCCAAATTCCTGTCGATACAGCCAGGCGACTTCAAACTGCTTGCTGTCCACTCTTCGGAGGTTGTCGGAGTAGAATAGCTCGGTGTCGTTGTAGATGCCGGCTTCTAGTAGGCAGCCCATCAGGGTGCATTTAGATGTGTTGACGTGGAGCCATGCCGAGGCGTCAACGCCAGGACGAGAGAGAGCCTCTAAACCACTTCCTGCTTTCGTTGATGACTGCAAGTTCCATGCGGGGATGGGTGATATTTGGCCTGGTGTCGATACTAGGGCGTTGCTAGGATCTGCCGCGGTAGTCGAGGTGGTGTAGAGGATGGCGCTGAACAACACCTGAAGCGTTAACGGAGACCTCCTGAATTGCATGGTGACAAGCCCACGATGGGCGCTGTGGTGTTGCTAGGGATGGGTAGTAGGGTTCCGGAGGGCAACTGCGGCCTCGCAACATTCGCAACCGGGGAACTTACGCTTCTTATATCGGACGTGTAACTTTGCAACCGGAGAAACCCCCGCAGAATAAGTCAACGTTACATGTCGTGTCGCCAGCCACAGAAAAGGCCACGACTGGAACGCTGTTGTGTCGTCGGAACCCCGCCAGCCATTTACATGTTGTGCTCCGGGCTTCCCTTTCTGGAGGACGGATCGCCACGCAGTTACAATGGAGATTGTGTGGCACGGGTAAAGATGATGATTGTGGATGATTTCCGACGCGAATTACGACCGATAGGAGGTTGTTTATTCGAAACAAGGGTGTTGTAAAGAGGAAGTTGTGTGAGTCGACGTAATTCCGTTCCTTGGGGAGTCCGTGGTTTGTAAATTGTTAGTGCTTGCTGTACCGCCGGTACTTATAGCGCGCGTTGGTTGGAGTTTACCTGTAACGGCTGAAGGGTCCGGAGCTACCACACTGCCAGCAGGGCAGTAATGGTGGGGCACAAAAAGGGGAAGGTAAACAAAGAAAGCGTACTAACATCGGCTACCCGATCTCCGAAAGAAAGAGGATCGACAAACGGCAAGCCAACTTCACATGCAAGACGGGAGACCTAGCAATGGCAATCCCAAGGGATGTCAAGTGAAAGTCCTCAAATGCAATTCAACCCGTTCTGTTGTTGTTCCTGCCCTCAATGGTTGTAATAAGCTCATCACTTGCAGCTAAGTCAAGCACATGTCAGCGCTGAACCGCACCGCCTAAAGGACCCATTTTCAGTGCACTCGTTTCATCGACCTCTCACCATGACGTCACAAATCCATCAAGGTCCACGAAGACAAGACGGCATGTGTCATCCCATTCCTGTGTCGACATCGCTTAACAGATGCGATGACAGCCACGGTCGGCTGTTCCCGCTAATTTCAACCCAATTGGAGCTTTCATCTCTACCACACCTGCCAGGCACCACTCGGGCGATCCGGTACATTTCCAACGGTGATCTTCGTCCATCTCCTCCATCCGGCCCGACTCACAGGAACTTATCTCTGTCTACATCAACCTCCCTCTTTCCACCAACAGACTAGCCTCGTCGACATTTCTTCCTTTCATGATATCCGAAGTGTGATCAGGTCGGACACAATCATTACAAAAGCAAGCCGCATCATTCCTAGAAACACTTCCCCAAACAACACGCTCCGACCTGCTACTGCCCAACATCCACGGGACAAGCAACAGACCAAGCAAGATGCCGGTCACAGTGGTCCCCAGAAACGTCGTACAGGCCATCGACGGCAGGCAAGGCGTCGACTTCGCTACCGCCGTCCCCAAATGTCCTCCCACAGCCGAGCGTCCCCAAGCAGCCGACATTGACGCCATCATCGACAAGCCTAGCATTGCTCGCGCGAACCTGGCCGTCTCGACCGAGCAGCCCGAGGGCAGTCCCGAATATGTCGACACCCTGAAACTGAAGGACTACGTTCGTCACCCGGCCCCAAACCCTCCTCCCTCTCTCTCTCTCTCTCTGTCCCCCATTCTCCCAGTCCACCTGCTAACATCCAACATCACATCAGACCGTCCTCCAACAACACGTCATGTTCTGGGACCGCGACGCCGACGGCCAGATCTGGCCCCAAGACACCTTCACAGGCTTCCACGAGCTCGGCTTCAACCTCTTCTTCTGCCTTCTCGCCACGCTCATCATCAACCTGAACTTCTCCTACCCGACCCGTCTCGCCTTTTCCTACTTCCCCGACCCCTTCTTCCGGGTATATCTCCCGTCCATCCACAAGGCCAAGCACGGCTCGGATTCGGGAACGTACGATAAGGAAGGGCGGTTCGTGCCGCAGGCGTTTGAGGACATGTTCAGCAAGTGGGACGAGGGCGACAAGGGCGCGCTGTCGGCGGGCGAGCTCTGGAACATGATAGCGGCGAACAGGCTCGCTGTGGACCCGTTTGGTTGGGCTGCGTCTGTCTTTGAGTTTGGGGTGACGTGGTTGTTGGTGCAGCAGGATGGGAAGGTGGGTAAGGAGGATTTGAGGAGGATTTATGATGTGAGTTTTCTGGTAGTTGATCTGGAATTTTTGCCAAAGTGCTATGCTAACAAGATGTTGTGTTGTAGGGCTCCATGTTCTGGAAAATCAGAGACGCCTACCGCTCCGACAAGGGATGGAACAAGGGCTTCGGCCTCCGCGAGTTCATTGGCCTGGGCCGGGAGCAGCTGGCTAAGAACAGGAGCAGGTTCCCGTTGTTAGACGGCGTTGTGAGCCAGATTGGAAAGACGTTTCCGCATAAGTTGCGCAGGGCCTAAACTCAAAGGACGTAAGAGGCTTGTGGGACAAACGTCGGTACTCAACATAAAGGGACCTAAACATACGAGCATTACCTACATCCTAGAATCACATAGACTTCATAAATACGACCAACAGCATACGCACTGCCGTTCCGGTAGCATTGTACCGCACTTTATGAGGCGGGGTTGTGCCGTCGTTGCAATATTGACCCGTCGATGAAGCCGTTGGCAATAACCGGCAGGGACCCTGCATGCGGCCTAATGGACAAAGAGGTACAGGTGGAAACGTTCAAGAATCGTCCATGGCTAATACAAACGTAACGTCACAAGAGCAGTCCAATCTCTCACTCTTTCCTGAAGATATCATCTTTCAACAAGAGTTGTCTCTACGTCCCTTTTCAACCCGCACAACAACCTTTAAGATTTCCAATTGCCCCTCAACCATGCCAGTGTATAGGGTGACCTATGGGGAAGTTGGGGGGCTGAGCAAAGAAGAGTTGAGGGAGAGGTTGGAAGACAAGTTCAGGAGGATCTTAGCTGGGAATCCGGGCACGGAGGAGTACAGGTTGGTTAACTTTAGTCCCTATAAAGTCCATCAGAGGTGTATGGAGAGGATGAGGGTGGGGAGGTTCTTGTTGGTGGAGGATGCGGCGCATTTGTGTAATCCTTTGTGAGTTCAATTCCGGTCCCTTTCATTGTTGAATGCTGTTGGGAAACATGGAGACTGATGGATCAAACTGAAGTGGCAGTCTCGGCATCGGAGAGTTTCACTTTCCTTATGAAGTGGAAGGAGAAGAAGGAGTTTGATACCGATGAAATTGAGAGGGAAGGCCAAGGGAGGAGTTCAGAACATGACGCAGTACTGTTCCAAGTGAAACTTGACAGGTCGCACGAGAAGCTTTCGGTTAGTTGCGGTTCGTAGCTGAGAGTCTTCACGCGAGAGACACACAGGGAAGGATCCATTCATGTCGCTGGCTGTGAAGGAAAGTGCTGCTCGATCATACTTTCCTGGAGTGTCTTCCGATTGGCAAGTGGAAGTTGCTGGCGTTGATTTGGAGACAGAAGACGATGGAATAAAATGATCTGAGTTTCAAAGTGCCTGGCTGCGCCTCCCACAGACGCTGGCGTTGTGGCTGTACTCGCCAAGGCAACCTACCAGGAGGCGCTTCGAGCCTTAAGATTATTGAACATCCCCACCCACCACACCACATGCAATCCTTGCTTACCAGCCTCTCCAGTCTTATAAGCGTTATTCCCTTCCAACCCCTGGTGACACTCGAGCTTCACATTCCTCAATCTGTTCTCTTCTTGCTCAATAACACTCGACCACCGTTCTACATCAACTTGTCCGTCGCTTCTCGCCTCACCATGGACCCGGTGTCGATTATCGGAATTGTGGCTGCTGCATGCCAGTTCGCTGAGCTGGCGGCAAAGGGCGCAATCAAGGGCGCAGGGCTGCTGAAGACCCTGAAAGACACGCCTGCAAAGCTCACGGAACTCCTCGGAATTGTTCAGACATCCAAACAGAATATGGTACAACTGCGAGATCACCTAACCCACCCAACTCTCATGAGCCTGTCGCCCCAACTTTCGCTGCAATCCTTTCGGGACGACATCGATAAAGCATACAAAGTAGCCGAAGAATTGGAGCTGCAGATCGAATGCCTTTTGGGACCTGGAAACCAGAATCTGAGAGGAATGAAAAGGCTCTGGCGAGACGTCATTTCAATGAAGAGAGAGGGAGAGTTTGTCAACAGATTCGAAACTATTCAGCGGTACAATGAGCAAATCCACCGTGGACTCTCAGGTCTCCAGGTCGCCCTGTCCACCAAAAATCTGTGAGTCGACCCGAACTTTTCCCCCGATGCGATAGATATTAACAGCCTTCAGGGAGACCAGTGCGGCCATTGGAACGAGAGTCAATGAGCACACCACCGTGCTGGCTGAGATAAAGGACAAGGTCTATGAGCTGAACAGCAGGAAGACCGATGTTGATATTGATGTGAACGTACATGGTTCTTCGCTCATCGGAGTTCAACAAACACGAGCCAGCCCGGCAACAACCCGGGTCGAATTTGAGCTGCGACTTGAGCCGGCAACCATCAGGGACGAAATACGAAGCGAACTGATGCTACTGATGACTGGTCAAGCCCCGTACGCCAGCGCGTCCAATGCGCTTCTCCCTATCGTATCACGCCTTTCCCACCAAGATAGAGCGAAAGTAGCTAGCATGCTTGTGATGAACCAGCTTCAGCATCCTAACGACCCGAGAAGAAACAGCAACTTTGCAGCGGCGAGACGCTCCTTTGATCGGTACCACGCCTCTGGGCTACCCATCTGTGGCTGCAATACTGACACTTACAAGACCGGGAGGGCATTCAGACGTGGTCCATTTTCTTTTGGTTATGGCTATCAGAACCAGAAGCGACATCACACCTCTTGTCCCTACAGTGGAGGAGAGGCAGTGAAACACACCTGGAAGTATCGGCTATGCATGCAACTCCTCCCTCTGGTCAACAAAACGGTGCAGTTTGCTTTCTCTGCGACAATCGGCCAAGGCGGTTTAGAGCTCCGGTTCCCGCTCAAAGTGTTTCCCACCGTGCAAAGGGCCAGTTCGGCAATATTCATGCTCTTTGATAATTTCGCCGAGCGGTGCGCAGAGCTCGATTTTTTGTCCAAGTACTACGTTGATCAACGATTGTATCCTTCCTTCTACCTCAGCCGCTCTCAGCCCGAAAGCAACCGGCACAACAACAATGGCGGGGTTGTGTGGGACATTGATCGTATCCGTCAAGAGCTCCGATACATTCATAGGGTGCTGTGTGATGCTCATATACTCCAAATGGGTTCAATCAGAGACAGGGATGAATCTGGATACACTGTCCTTCATGTAAGCTGCCTTTCTTCAACACACACTGCCATTTTTTCTACTTGTTCGGGCATTTATTACGGCATTACGTCGCTCGTAACTAATAAATCCACAGGAGTTGATGCTTTTGATTCTACAGCTGATACCAGTGTATAGCCACGTCGTAGACGAAATCACAGACCTCCTCAAGCTCGTCTCAGTCAATGGCATCGACGCACACTCTGTTGCCGATGAATCTGGACCACGCCGCTTGAAAGCATCTTCAGACTTGCTTGTGAATGAACCGATCATACCTAAAGGCGCCCGGTATGTAAGCCTGCATCCATTGCGATTCGAATTCAAACAAATATACGTGTACTTACCTTGCCATGTCCCATCTCCACAGATCCATGCTTGCGACGGCAGCATCTCCACTAAATAGTGCAATAGACGCTGTTCGAATGAGTTTGCCTCTATTCGCACAAATGCTGGATTCAAAAGAGCAACCATATCTCCTTGTCAATTCCCTGCTTACCATTATGTCCTTGGATTTTGACCGCAGCATGGTAGGAGGACTTCCTACCAATGTGAGGTTCTATGACATGGAAAAAGATTCCGCGGGCTTTGATTGCAATGGACGGCGGGGCGAGGTAGAAATGTATGCCTCCGTCCATCGCGCGTTATTGACGTTGCTTAGGAGGAAACCAGATTTATCTACATGTAAGCAACGATATACTTGACATTTAGCCTCCTTTGATTGAAGGGCCCGTCTTGACCTAGTGTACCGCTACTGACATTTATCATAAGCCATTTTTGAGGGGGAACTCGCAAGGATAGTACTGGATCGAGACCTCCGTAACCTGGAACGGTTTCTGACATTGTCCACACTCGACTGGAAAGCACAAGCATTTGGCTTGACCGGGATAAGCATTCTAGATTTGGCTGTGGGTTGGAGGGAAGGGTTGCAGGCTCTATCCGCCGTATGGACCTGGGATGCGTCATGCACCTTCTGGCTGGCATTCCTGATATCGGACGACGACTCTTGCCGCCAAATTCTCGACTTGTTCTTCATGCCTATGAATACTTTCACTTTCATCAGGCTCATGATGGACTTGGTGAAGTCTGATGCAATGGACTGGACCCAGGCTGTTGTCAAGTCACATGTCCGCAAACGCAGAGAGCTTGCCGCCCTTGGCCGTCAACACTTATCCCCCTCCGACCAAAAGAGACTGGGACTTTCCAAAGGCGAAGCGGTACTATTGGATGCTCATGCTCGAGGAGTATACCATCTTTTGAGGAAGAAAGAGATTCAAGTCCCCTTGGCTTTGCATCCTGGATGGGGCTGTTCGATCTATCATGTCTTGGGCGACCTTTCCGACACGCAATATGGGCTTCGTTCTAAATGGTCCCCCATATATAAGGTTCCTACTATTTTCGAAGCCCGTGATAGCTTCCTGCTTGCCGCAGTGGCACAGCAATTGTTCGACAACGGGTTCACCCTTTTCGACAAGCCCCAGCTGGTGGGCATAAAGGAGCTTCTGCAGACACCTCTACAAATGGCCACCGTTCAATTCAGTGGAGTCGCCACGCTACCGATATGCCTGTGGTTTCTCCAGAAGGGTGCCAGTGCCAACCTTCCGCTTACGATATATGCCAACGAACAATATACCCGCGGATACGTCAGAAGGAGCAGCCACAGTCTCTTGGTGCGACTCGCAAGAGAGTGTGGTATTCAGCCCAACTCACATTGGTCTTTGATACGTCTGTTAGTCCAGTACGTTTCCCGCCTCTGCCCTCCCATGTCCAGAGACAGCTGTGTTTGCTATTGTCTTGCCTCGGACGGATGTCTACCTCTACCTCGCCGTGTATACCCCGAAAACTGCAACGGGCATGAACACAGAGGGAATGCGTTGGTCTCCTGGATCGAGTCATGTTTCCTCACCCATGACGAAAAGTCGCTGTGCTTCGAACAAGCAGTGCGGCTGGAGCTGTTTGACAGGCTCGGCCTCGTTCACACATGCTGTCTAGCGCTGGGGAAAAAAGAGGGCCCTCCCAAACCCGAGGAAGTCGAAAGGATCAGAGATGATGACGAGGAACTAGCTTCGCAGTTGGACCTGTTGATGCTGGCGTATCGTGGATCCCTTCTCATGTTCCTCCGGCGGCAACATGAAGATGAAGAGTACTCGACGGAGTTCAATTGTGGCTGTAATGAGCGTTATGCTCCGGGAGAAAGACCGCCTTCATGGGGTAGCCATAACCTTGATGCCCACACGACTCGTTTGCTAGCTCACTGGCGGCACTGGTGGAGTGTTACGGATCCCATACTAACCGATATCTACGGCATTACTTTTGAGGATATCAGTAAGGCTTACGATGAAGGTGCCTTTGACTTTGACGTTAAATGGTATAGTGACTGGAAAAATGCGGCTCGTGTGATAGCTGATATGAGGACTGATCTGAAGTTGGAAAAGATGGGATACGCGGACCTCAATTACATGGAAGTAATCAAGCGGCATTTCATTGAGGAACTAACAAACGCAAGGAAGAACCTCAATCCTGTGCCTGGTGAGGATGGGAACTATTGGGTGAAGAAGTTTGATGGAGCGGCCTTTGTACCAGTCTATAGGACAGAACTCCTGGACGAGTTGATAGAGAGACTAAGCCGAGCCGTATCAGGACAAGATGAGATGTGGACAAGGGAAACCGAGATATGGAGCAAGTATCGCTGATCAGTGACGGGGAAGCAAAGAACCAGAAGACGAACACATAACTAGCCGATATTGTGCATCTGTCACAGAATGGTGACGAACGCTTGATCCGCTAGATCAACATAATCCTCAATCTGATCCGCGAAAAGAGGCTCGGTATAGCCATACCCTATTCTCTCATAAACCCATGTTTTCCCTTTCCTCGGAGAAAGTCCAAGTACCAGGAAGTCCAACGATATTGACTGCACCTTCCGCGGGTTGATCGTCATGAAGTTGCCCAGCAGAAAGAGGTACACCTCACTCCCCGACACCTTTCCATCCTCTCTCGTACCCTCACGCGCCCGTCTCACCGATCGTTCTTTCTTTGTATTCTCATCCCCCACCTCAAACTCCTCCAACAACGTATCAGGGCAAACCCTAACCTCAACAGTCTTCAAGCCCTCAAACCTGACCGAATACCTCGTCTCAACCGGCACCTCCGGCTTCTCCTCCTTCACCATCAACACCCCCTTGCTCAACACCCCCCTCATCCTAACCCATCCATCACCCACTCTCCCCAATGGATTCTTCCCCACCGTCACCGCCTCCACCTCCACCACCTCCGCTCTAGGCACAAACCTCCTCGCATCCGCGTACATCATCTCATTATGCATCTTGATACTGACTTGCCTTCCCAAACTCGCCCAACTCCAACTCGGCGCGACGTACTGCCCCACCGCCACGCCCTTTTGGTCTTCCTCCTCGCTCTTCTCCAAATACCAGCACAAGTTCCTGACAAAGTTATCCACCCACAACCCAGCCACGTACTTACTCCCCGTCAAACTCTCAAAGACCTTCGCCATACCTGATACAGCAGGTAACTTATCCATATACTGCGTCAACCTTCTCCCCATATACTCAATAACAATACTATCCCAGTTCTGCCAGAGGTGCATGATCTGCGTTTCCTTATCTCTATAAGGATCAGCAGGATCCGGCTCGCTGGAGGTCCACGACTTGATGGCGGAGAGGGATCGTAACGAAAAAACGGAGGGGGAAGGATACTCTTTGTGGCCGCACTCGCAGCGCCAGGGAATGGAGAGGCAGGACCAGGTTAGTTCGTGAAGGCCGAAGCAGAGGAGGCGGGTGGAGAGGGCGCGTTCTTGGAGGGTCCAGCCGCGGGTGTCGAGGGGGAGTGGTTGTTTTGAGGAGGGGAGGAGAGGGGAGTGAGCGTGGTAGGGGAGGATGCGGGCTGCTAGCACGGTGGTGCTAGTGCTACTGGTTTCGGGATGCCCAGAGGAGGGCGAAGGAAACAGGGAGGGAGAGGGCGAGGGAGACGGGGAAGGCCAAATGGCTTGGTAGATCTGGTTAGCCTCCCCAGCTGCATGTCTCCTCCCCAGCAAAAAACCCTCATCAGAAGAAGCAGCTGTGCCCGCTGCTATCGTCAGATAAGCGTTACGGTATACGGTAGCCATCTGCGCTGACTCGACTTCCCAATCTGAAAGATCGTCTTGGATGATGCAAAGGGCGTCGATCCACAGGTATCGCTGATTGAGGCGGCGGGTGACCGCGATGGCGTCTTGGAGGGTTTGAGGGAGGGAGGAGACGAGGAAGCCTTGTTTGTGGGCTTGGTAGTTGGCAGTCACGGTGGTGACGGTCTTGCTAGTGCCCCAGCAGTAGCTGAGGGCTATGTAGGGAACTTCCGTGTTTGGTGGGAGGGAAGAAGTTTCCACGAGGCGGACGGACGAGGGGGAGACGGAGGGGTTGACGTCTATTAGGCGGGTTGGTGGCTTGGGGTTGGGGATCTTGCATTGGGGGTGGTTGGCATCGCATTCCTGGAGCTGGGCTTTGATGAACTCAAAGGCTTCGTTTGAGTCTGGCGAGGGAGAGAGTTCCATGCCTTGAGAGATGCCTGGCCACGCGGGGGTGTGACCAAGAGGGGTGTAGATCTGGATGTACTTTGTTTCTCCGTTCGCGGTAGTCCACATTATGGTTGAGTCCGTGGAAGCTTTGAGGGAGATGAAGATGGGGCGTTCTCCATTGGAGTTAGATGGACTGGAGAGGTTGAGATGGGAAGAGACGTCAAGGATGAAGGAGCAGTGAGGACAGCCATTCTTGGATGAAGATCTGAGGGCGTCTGGGGTTGTGTACTAGGGTTTGATATGGACGTCGGTCAGTGATTGATGGTTGATGAACAGGAAGATGACCGTGGAGAAACTACTTACACGGTAAGGGGTCTCCTCATCCGGTTGGAGGTTGTTGCAGACCGCGCAGCCCATGATGGATGGTTGCGAGTAAGGGAAGAGGAAGAAGAATAAGCCGCCGCGTGGAGAAGAGCAAGATTTCGGTTGATGTTAGCTGGCTGGAGATATCCTCGAGGAAAACGACTGAGATAATCTGAGCAGGCACTCCACAGTAAGCATGACGTCTCTTTAAGGTGTGACAGAGCTAACCGCAACCGGTCTAGCGGTACGGCTGGCTGAGTTATCCGGCAGTTGTTAGACCAAAGAGAGTGGCCGGGTCACTGTCCAGATATCAAACGATGCCAGATCAGTTTTAAGGCAATATACGAATTCGAATTTGCCAAAGCTGCATACCCTATTTGACCCAAAGATAACAGGTAATGACTGCGTTCAAGGAAATCCAACATCACGTTCTCGGTCATACCAACGGAGAAAACCCCGAGCCTGAGAAAATCCAAGTTCCCTTCATCACTTGCCGAATGCTTATCCACGTGTATCCAAACCATCCAGAGCTGACAAGAAAGACATCAGTAATGACCGAAAACAGCTCTATGAGACTGATATATCAAAGAAATAAGAAAAGTCCTCTCAACTCCCACATTTAAGCAACCAATTGATCCTTCTCCCTATCCAGATAAAGCTCCCGATCTTCGAATCAGTTGGGGCTGGAGCAATACAATCATGATGCCATGATACCAGCATAGCAAGCATTTCTGAACAGCCCCGTCCCTTTGAGATCCAAGTCCGGGATCTGGCCTGTCCTTCGAGTGTTCAAGTGAGCCTGAGTGCGGGCCCAGGTACTACCAGGCAATGGCCGCTGTCTAGACTTCGTCACTGGGGCGGTATCCAGGTAGAGCTTCTGGGTTGGGAGGTCTCTCTTTAAAACTGCCTCCGCTCTCCTTGTAGCTCGTCTCGATTCCCTTGACGTAGATACGAGGTGGCCACGATGGCAACCTCCATAGTTCTCTCTCTTTGGACTTGTAGTCCTCATAGTTCAGGAAGATGTAGAAATCGTAGGCTTCGGGACCTATTCCGGAGAAAAAGAAATGAAGTTAGCAAACCTTTGTCGTGAAATGTGACCAGCTTGAGAGAAACAAAGATAACGAGGGTGAAGTGGAGCCAAATCGAAGGTGATGACTTACCCGGCCAAAAGTATCTGTTCGAGCGATCTTGTTCCAGGTTGGATGACGGAGGGATGGCTTTCCATTTGGATCCAAACACCATGAACCAATCATCCTTCCCTTCAGTATCCTCCACCAAGTCATCATCACCTTTCTTCTTAACAGGACCCTTCTCACCCCTGTAGATGGCCTTGAGACCAACTCGGTAGAACTTGCCCTCAACAAGCCTGCCCTTGAGCGTAGCCTGATATTTGTCGCGTCTATCCTACAACGTCAACCGTCTCCAGAGGATAGAGAGTATTGGCTTTTTTGTCTTGATATCCTTAGACTTGATAACCTTTCCCCGGACAGATCTGCCGTCCACACGAGAACCATCCTCGTTGCAAATGTAGTAGCGGCATTCCCAATGATCGGGGTTCAGAAGCTCTTCAGCTACCTCGAAGTTGCAGCAAGCACCCCTAAATGGGTCACTGTCGGCGGTGAACTGGACGAGCGGTTGCATGTCCAGCACAATCTTTGCGGTCTTGGCGATTTCCCCAAACTCGGGCTTGCTGAACTGTGGATCGATTGGCCCATGCTCGGGCTTCCAGTAATCCCAGTCCGGAAGTCGAGGCTGCTCGACAGCAGGGATATCGACCCACGATGCCATGTTATTCGACTGTGTGCAGGAGCTTTCGTGTGCCGGATGGTTGGTTTGGGTACTGTTTCAAGGTTTGTATGCGATGATTGTGTTGTTCGAGCATATCAGACGATGGAAAGCCTCCTCGACAGCGTCCTTATATGCATCATTCGTCCTCTCAGTCGGCAGAGATCATGGCATAGCAGGTGCCCGAAGTAGACGAAAGCGTCGAGATCATCGAACCAGGTTGGCCCTGCGGTCGTCAACCATCACAAAGCAACTTGCACGCTGCTTGGGGTTGAGAGCCAACCGAAACACCTTGTGTTGGGCTGTTCCTGGACGCCATCATGTCGAGCCGTGATCTTATGATGGTGAACCTAACCGCCAGTCAGTCTCGACGACGAAAGTGTAGAAACAAGTGCTTATTCGCCACCGAAAACGTCCGGAGCGGAGCCATCATCATTCATTCACAGCCGTAATAGTTTGTAGGACTTGTTACCTGGAACCAACAGATCTAGAGCAAAGAAAGGAAAAGAAGACCAACCCAGAAACAGACGCCTTGAACACCGGTGAGTGATAGCGGCAGAAAGTAGAACAATGGTGATTTGCCTACATGGTGATGCTTATTTGGTTGGGGATGGTGTGGTTTCAACTATCACCGACATCCAGATGGAGAAAATACAAAAGAATAAAGAAAAGCCAAGTTCAAAGACGGAAACGTCAAGATGTTGGCAAGTCTTTGGGAGTTGAGGCGGGCGGCTGGTCTCACTTATTGCAGTCGGCGGGTTCATCTCGCTTATGGTGAATACTTGAAGCCTATGAGCCGCTTGCCGTGTAAGTGCAATATCAGTTGGAAATACGCCGTAGATGTACGTGATACAAGCCAGGTGGCGCCAAATAGAATATCACAAACCGTGTAGGTCCGTGCTGGTGAGGGCGGGTTGGTGACGGTGAGGTTGTACAGCATCGCATATAGCGGTTAGTACCACCACACCACGCCGACGCTCATGAAGCCCATTGGAGATACACTTTGGTGCGGGCTGCAAGGCTGCTGTTTGCAGGTACGTACATGTAATTTATGCCGCCAGTGCGACAGGCTTGGCGAGTTATGTGCATTGTACATACTGAGAACAGAACAAGGTGAGGAAACGAAGTGTGAAAGAAGGTCGGTTGTTGGGATCCAAATGGAGAAACAGTGAAGCCAGTCCAAAAGCAACAGGATTCACCAGGTGGTTGGTGATCATGAAGGTGAGGAATTTGGTCAAAAGCAGCGATTCCGGGAAGAATTAAGGGGAAGAATTCCAAGTCAGAGATCCGTCTTCTGGACTGCCCCAGACTCGTCGCCCACCCAGTCAGATGGTGAGCGTGGTCGGGGACGACTTCGCACGCGCAGAGATGCAAAACCATGAGCCATGGAGGCATGAGTCGTGCATTGTGGAGCACCGGAAAAGGACCTTTGTAGCACAGCAAACATCCTTTCTGGAAAACTCCCTATGAGTGATCATTCCAACAGTTCATGAGAGAAAAAGTGGTTTGTTCTGACATTCAAATGTTTGAATGAGACCTTATAAAAGCATCGAGGGACCACCACCACCATCCAACTACGACAGCTGATTAACAGTTGTATATCTTCCGTAGTATAGTGGTCAGTATGTGAGCTTGTCAAGCTTGAACATCAATTCGAGACCCGGGTTCAATTCCCGGCGGGAGAGACCATCAATTCTTTTTTGCTTTTTTCTTTACTTGCGCAATTGCCCCTTTTCACGGATCTCACTCACCATTTGCTATGTTATTTTACTCTTTTTCTGGCATGGCTTCGATTTTGTTGTTCCTTTTTCGCAGGAATCTTGATCATCACAAAGACATTCTCTCGGGGCAAGCATGAGTTCATATTCGCCGAAACTGAAAGTATCCTCGAACTATCTGTCGGTAACGACCGTGATCATATCTTTCCCAGCCCTATCCAAAACATCGATGGGACTCATATTCCGGTAATGACTTTCGACCAACCTGTGGGAAGCTAACAACATTTAAGAAAACAACGAAATATTCCACTCCTTTCGTACAGTTCTGCTATTGGACCAGCCAGCAAGGTGATGGGTACGTCTGACCAAACGACTTCTTCTTCCATGCCCAGGAGATCGCTGAATAAAAGTCTAACTCTATATACCCAGTTGCTCATCTTCCGCGATGCGGAAGCGCTTCATCTTGCACATTGGGGATGGAGCCGCTGGCCTTGGACAATGGAAACATGTTCATGAATGGACTTAGCTGGTCTGTTACAATGATGTGGACTTGCGAAGCGCAAAGTCCCCGCCTCTCAAGCCACTACCCGCCAGCCGGGCCAACGGGGGTTGGACGTGAGAGATCATGGCTTTAGTCGAGGCCTATGAGCGAGGAATTTTATCTGTCTGCGTGGTCAAAGAAACGCGCGCGTTGGTGCCTGCATGACTGGCGAGGGCTTCCAGTAGGCGTACCCTTGTGAGAAGCATGTTCAATGGAAAGCAAGTCAACGTAGGCGAGAAGGGCACCTGGGTCTGCTAGGGCGATAAAAGGGTTATCTTAAGGAGGGCAACAATGAAAAGAAGTTGGTGACGGAGAAGACAAGGGGAGATTTGTGAGGGTGGTTGGTGTTGAGTGATTGCGTGGAAAAAAAGTGTTCGAACGTCAAGGCAAGGCGGATGAAGCTAGCGGTTGCGCCTTCCAGTTGGTGATAGTACACTGGAGGAGCCCGGAGATATTGCGCGGGAATGATGAGTGGCGTTGGTGAGTCGGGTGTTGACAGACCGCCACCGGGAAAGTGGACAAATACAGTGTTTCTATCGGCCAACGAACGGGAAGCCGGGTGGTTGGCACTTGCCCGCATCGCTGTCTGCCGTGTTTGCGTCTGTACAAAGAATTTGCGAATAAGCCAACACTTGTGCTCGCTGAGCCCGTAATATTCTGTCCAAAAGACCGGGCATGTACAGGACGGGAAGCGGCTACCTACAGCGAGCACCTGCACCAGTAGCTGGCAACTCTGCCACCAACCGCCCGCTTGACGCCATAAGAACATCGTTCCATCAGCCATACTGTGTAAACCGCGAATTTCTTCCCTTCCCAACAGGTCAATGTCAAGCTTTGTCCTCTTTCAACGACACCGGGGCACCTCGGAAAGCCTATTCAGGGGCCACTGAACTCCAGATCATCTCGCCCCAGTTGCTACAAGCTGCGCCGCCGCCTGCACTCCCAACAATGAAGTACGAGACCCGGCTAAGATGTTCTTTTCACCCTTTGTCGACTTTGCAATCAATATGTTGGCGTTGGACAAGCACGGTTTGATTGAACTCAGCCTCTCTTCATTAACAGCTGTCCTAGTGCTGGGCTCGATGACTTCCGTTCCACTTCTGCTGATTCGGAGACAGATCAACGCTGCCCTGGCCTCTGGTCTTCGTGGAGGTTGGATATCGCCATCCTCGGAGACTGCCCGATACATGCTGACTTACCTTACATCCATTTGACCTCTCAGTTCTACTCCCAAAACCTCCTCCATTCCTCCTGCGCCATCCGAGCCTGATCCTCTGCCTGACCAGCCTGCACCTTCAACATAGCCGCCTGGTTATTAAGCTGCGTCGTTTGGCTCAAATCGGCCTATTGTTCCATCTCGTCAGTACAAAGAAACCGAGAAAAGGAAGCCATAGAAGAGCGTACCTGACCACTAGGCACCAAAATATGATTGTCATCGATCCTCTTGCCGGCACCTATTCCAGCCAGCATGATGTTGTTGCTAGCCGCACTCAAGGACACCCGCATGGCGTTGATTGCCAGGTGTTCCTGAGTTTGAGCCTGTATGCGCAGGGACGCGGCTTGCTGTTGGAGCTGGGCCGTCTTGATCTGGAGTTCGCGCTCTTTGGCTTTTCGTTCGGTTACCTGTTCCGACATATCTGGTTAGCAGCTGCAGTCAGGGATAAAAGGAGTAATGGGAAAAGACTCACCTTGGCCCTCAAATGCTCCAAGCCCATCGGCTCTCCCATACTAATTGCCTCCTTCCACACCCTCCTCATCCTCTCGGAGTACAGCTGACACGTGAACCCAGGACCACCAACCACCGCAGGTGCTTGATCCAATCTCCTTGCTAGCTCGACACCCTGACGGACTTCAGGCTCAATCAACTCCTTGTAACACTGCTCGCACACTGTAAAGTCGAACAGTCCCTGCATGGTATGACACCGAAGCGTGGTAGATGGATAGTTCCTCGGGCAGAGACTATTAGGCGGAGGCGGAGCACCGCCCAACGCACCCGGCATTCCTTGGGAAGTTCCCCCAACACCTGGTCCCCTTGGAGGCGGCAAGTTGGCCCTCAACCAGTCGACCAACGTACTCATATCCGGTCTTCTCATGAATCCTGAGGTCACCGCACACCCCGCAATCTGCTGCAGGATCGCCATTGTTGTTGGATCGTCGTAGTGCTCTGAGGGCACCAGTGCGCAGGTCATCCTTTCTCCAGGAGGGGTTGAACGGGCGTGAACCCACCAGAGACAGCAGGACAGCAAGTCATCACGTTGACTGCACAACTGCCGCAGATGTTCCACCCAGGGAGCAACTGCGCTCTGGTCTGCGGATCAAACAGAGTGTACCACGTCCGTCTTTGTTGGTCTTGTGCGGTATCAACCACAACAAGCTGCTCCGCTTCAGATCTGAGTTCAGCATTGGGGCATGCTGGTTGCCCTCCTTGTCCATTTGGCCCGGGTGCGCCACTAGCTAGAGCAGCGACTCTCGCCAGGAAATCGACCCCCAACCGACTGTCATTGTTCATCGTCAAGAGCACCATGCCGGCCACCTTGACCCAGAACCGGGACATGTCGCATCGTATCGGTACCGTGGGGTTGGGTGAAGGTCCCTTGGTGACGAAAGATCGAGCATAGGGAGTAGGTCGGACGACCGAGTTGAAGCAAGACGGACAGACGTTGAAGTTGGCGTACCGAGGATCAGGGAGGCCGATCCAGTCTTGGAACCCTGCCTGGGGTTGCTGGCGAGGACAAGGAACGTTGGCTTGGGGGATGGAAGACGGCGAAGCGGCGGTAAATGGAGAGGGCGAGAAAGGGTTGCCTCCTCCTCCTCCTCCTCCTCCGCCTCCGTAGCCTCCAAAACTACCGTATCCGCCGAAGCCGTAGCCGTTTCCACCGCTACCGCCAGCGGCACCTTGGAGACCAGACTGGAGCTCTTGGGCGAGGGAGTTGAGGAGTTTTCAGAAAGGCATTTCGCTGCTTTTGATGTTCAGAGTTAGAGTTCGGTCTGGTTGAAGACATGTGTGACGTTTGGAGAAAAAGAACATTGGCGATTACTCACCACTTAAGCCTCTCACCCTCTCTTTCTCAAGGTTCAGCTCCCTCCTCCCGAGGTTTGACATGCCCGGTTCCCGGCCGAAGTGTCTAAGCGAGGTGCCAGAGCCTTGTCCTCTCGAGCATGGTGTTAGGGTGTCAAGCTAAGCTTTTGGCTAAGCTTTTGGCCCAGAACCTTATAGATCTCCCGTATTTAGCATGGCGATGTCGCAACGGGGTATTTAGAATGCATTTTGGATATTGGTGGCGCTGTTTTATGGTGTTCACCTACCCCTTATCCAGGACTCTGGTTGGTTGGTGGTAGTGTGAGATGCCTTTCCTTGTTGGGTATGGTGAGCGATTGTGGCTGGGCTAAGATAGAGCCGGCTGAACGAGTTCGCGATAAGACAAGGGGATGGCATGGAAGAAGGGAGTTTGAGTCAGAGGATGAAGTGTTTTGGGTTTTTGGGTACTGTGATCTTATTGTTTGTTTGTTTATGACAGTGAGTGGTGGCCGATGTTGATGGCGATAGCATGGATGCCGATAATTATGGTGTTCTGGTTTGAGTTTGCGAATCTTTGCACAGAGCGCACGAACTCTAACGATTTCAGCTCTGGATTGATGGATACTCCCAAATGCCCCTTCCTGATTTAATCCAGCTACAATATCTCCCTCAGCAGCGCCTTCCATTTCGGATATTCTGGTATGACCAGCCTATAGCCCTAACCCTACGGGAAGAAAACCCCGTACCCATTTGACTTGGACGCATTTGCCGCGCTATGCAAAGACATACCACCGACCTCTTCATCACCAGAAAAGAGAAACCTCTCAAAGTTATTCGCATGGCTCCCCTTCCATGCCCCAGTCCGGTCCAGGGTTAGGGCATGAACCACATGACGTCATTCAGGGTCTCCCGGACAGCGGGACTCCACATTCGGAAGGCATCAGATCATCGGCCGCGGCATGCACGGCACTGACACGGCAGCGACGGCAACATTCATGATGATACTCCGAAGACTGAGGTAATAATCTGGGCGGGAATCAGGATTGGTATAAAGGTTGAATCAGGTATCCAGAGATGCGAGGTTCCTGGTTCACGAGAGCCTCATACTCCCCCCAGCTGTTAAGTTCCCGTCTCGAAAAGGGTGATAATGTCGTCAAGGGCGTTCTGTGATGTTTACAAGGCGGAGATGGCAAAGCTTGAGAAAAAGAAAAAGTGGTAGGGTATCGGAAGCTCTTCAGACGGAACTGAACATCCTTGATGGAGGAAGAGAAAACACCGAACCCATCGCCTATCCAAGGTTTAAGCAAAGACCGTTGACCGTTGAACCTCGTTCGCACGGACTATTCGGATCGTGCACTGACTGGTTATGAGACTGATGTTTTCATTGATTCCAGAAAGAGGCGAAAATCGAAATGGAGCAGAAAGACTTTGCATGTGGTTGAAGGATGGAAAAAGCTGGGAACGGAAGGCGATCTCGTGGAACGGATGGAACGGGGAAGGAGCAAAAGGAGGTGGGCTGTGGTGGGTCATCCCCCGCATTTTCGCATTCTGGGAGGGCTCTGACCCCTGAAACCGGTGTCAAGTGGACAGGGTCTGGGAGGGCATGATGTGAATCGTCTTCCTTCCGGGCCGTCTGTCTTATCATTTCTTTTCATAGTGACTCTGGAGGCTTTGAGTTGCGCTTCGAGTCGCAATTGCGATGTTTCTCAACTTGAATTAAGCCAGGTGAGCAAGAGGCGGCTTGTCACCTTTGATCAAATCCAGCGTTGACCAGACGGTGCTGACGGTGATCACTGCAGTGTGCATGATGACCGTGCATCCAAAAACGGTCAAAGATGGGAATTCCAGAAGCCACCCTTCAGAATCTCATAGACAACAATGCACGRCTGGAAAATCGATGAGCACAGGCACTGACAAAGGATTGGCTGGACGGGATGGAAAATACTCGACGGGACCATGAACGAATCTCGGGGCCGCTTCTCTCCAATTGGCGGTCCTTCCTGATCGCAATCGAATTGTCGCGAGTGATCTTATCAAAGCGATCACAGGTTTGTTGGAGGGCAGGATGGAAGGCACAAGGCGCATCACGTTGCACTCGAATGCAAAGGTCATCCTCATGTCCATCGTTACCTCTTGAGAGTTTGTCAGCTTACACGCTACACTGCAGAGTCCCAATCTGTCAAGAGATTTGCGGACATGTCAGCCCTATTAAAACTGGTGTCTTGTGGCGGAATAGGTTGGCCTCTTGTCGACGCTGTGCTGGGCTATATTAACCGTCTTATACTCGACTGGCTCAGAGTGTCGTGTCACTCGGTCCGGGAGTTGCGATGCCCAAACTGTTTTAACAGAGCCTTGAGGTTATGGGTATCATGAGGTCCAGATCTCAACCGAAAAACACGCATAACTCCCCTTCGTGTTTGGCCCTCGTTCTTGTGCAAATCGCAGTGTACTATAACCGTCAGCTGTAGTCAGCCAAACTCGGCCCTCCGTATCACCTCAGAAGACATATTCGCCTTTTCCACAAGTTGCGGTCAGACGAGCGACTTCAATATCGACACATCGTTTCCCTTTATACAGACTTTTGTCTGCGAGGCAAAGGCAGCAAAAAGGGGACCACAGGCCAAGAAACGCTGATCAGTATCACCAACAATGACCAACCACTGCAACCGGAGATCCCTCTCCGACACACAAAGTCTGCTACGAGACCCTGAAAGTTGAACCCTGATTTTCATTTTCAGTTGCGACGTCCTCAAAACAGGGAAGCTCGGATCTTTGCCCGAAAGTTGGAGAGCGAACGGGAGCGAACGGGAGCGAACGAGATTCCAGGCGAGGCGAGGTGCGATTGCGAATCCGGGGCGCAAAAGTGGACATCCCCAGGATCCCCACTGCGCCGACACTGCGACAAGTCCGCGACTTCCACTTTTGGGCGTCGTGGCGCTAGAAGCCCACTAAAACCGGGCCCAGGGGTGCCGAACAGTCGCCGAACCCGGGCATGGTGATCGGGGGCATTAGACTGGTCCGTGCAGACTCCACTTTTCTTAAGCCAAAAGTACCAACTGTACCCTGCAGGTAATTACCGTAATTTACAGACATGCTTATTTTACACGACATATGACTGACATATGTTCGATTTATAAGAGAATATTCACACGCGGGGGCCTCTCACCGGGCCCCTGCACCCCCGGAGCTAACCCTAACCCTAACTAACCCTAACTAACCCTAACACTAACTTTCTAGTCTGCCCGCGAAAGAAGTATTTCGGTAATTTACGGTCTGTGCGGGGAAGGTACCAAAAGCGACTTTTCACGTGACAGGACCCATATTTTCTAATGCCCCTCCCTATTCTCGATGCCCGCCGAACCCGACACATCGCTGGCGGGCACTGGCGGGGTCAATCAGGTACCGAATTTGGGAGGGAGAGACCGCTGTGCAAGGAAGGGCCAAGAGCGCTTTCCACCAACAACGTCATCGAAATTGTACCCTTTTTCTCTCGCTGGGCCTCTTGCCTGCTCTTTCCTGTTCCTTTTTTCGCCTGGAAACGACAAGATTGGAAACGGAACCGAACGGGGATATAAGGTACAGAGGTACTCCATTCGACCGAAATCTTCTCCCACCACACTTCCACTCGGCTACTAATAGTATCGATACTTAAATACGGCACCTGCCTCGACTGTCTCAAATCACTTTTGGACTTCTATATAACATTTCGACCATCTTCGCCCACGCGACAATAATTCGAACTCCGATCCGATCTGTCCCACGGCTCCCGTCGTATCCGATCCGGAAAAGAAAAACAAGAATCGACAAGTCGAATTTTCGATTTAAACAAGCGACGACACCCGACCGGGCTCTCCTTGTCATCTGCTCTCGACATAGCAGCAGGTACCCCGCGCGACTCACCAGGCACTCGCCTTGACCGTGAGTTGACCGAACGGTTACGATATCCCGCACCACACCCGGCCACTGCCCCGCGTTTTGCACAGCTGCAATTGATACGTACCTCAGTGCAACCAACGGGTCAGATATCACTCAGCACTCAGCTCGTCAGCCACCCGTCCCATATCCAGCAGGCCGCCAACAGCTATATCTTCAAGTTGTCTGTCAGCCTGTCCATCTCGCCCGATAGCCCGCTTGTCCTCTCCTTGCTTCATTTTTCTTTCCTTCGCATCGCATATGTGGAGGAATCTCCGGTATCTCGCGATTGTCGATTTGCACTTGAGACATTGGTCCAGAATACGGAGTTGAGGCGACTTGTTAGACCCAAAAGGGATACGGATATCCCAGAGATTGATGTCCGGTTCGTGCGTCACCTCCACGGCAAGCCAACCGAGACCTACATACCTGAAAAGGCAACCCGTTGTCTGAGATATATTAACTTCGTCTCCTCCCTTTTTCGTATATTGGGTTTATCTCTCACCACCCATACCCAACAACCTTGACCTACAACAACTACAACAACTACAACAGCCATATATGGTCTCCAAGCCAGACTCTTCCTCACCTTCAACCACAAACGGAATACCAACAACAACAAGTCACAACAAGCACAGCTTCCCTTCGGTAAGCAAGTGCCCAAGCAGGAGACGAGTTAGCATCACAACAACCACCACAACCATTGAACGAACACCACGATTAACCCACTATACACAACACACATCACATACCATGTCTTCACCACAGGGCTCACCGGCGGGCTGGGTCAACCAGTCTTACATGCTTGTTCCTAACCTCCACGTCCCAGACCCAACGGTCGACGAGGTAGAGCTTGGAAGCAGCAACGCATGGATGGTCGCAACCGTTATCGAAGACGACGATCTCATGTTTGGCGGCAAGCCTTTGAGCGCATGGTACGAGGAGGATCGCAGACGACTGAGCTCTAGTAACGAGGAGGAGGAGGAGGAGATTCGAGGACGACAGCGCGACCGCGTTAGGTTCGACGCCCATCATCAACACAATCACCACCAACACCACCATCATCAACCGCCGCACCATCACCACAATCAACATCATACCCTCCATCATACACATGTGGCTCATACCCACCATACTACCAAGAAGACGAGCGAAATCAAGCATTAAACAACGCGTTACTCTCCTTGTTTCCTGGCGATGACACCTCGGCTCTGCCATAACAGTGGATGTCACGCAGCGCATGCTTGCGCAACACATCTGGTGCGACACAGGATCGGCGCACATCACAGACTATCCAATGGTTCCGAGCCTCAACAAGAATTGCACAAGACACTGTCGGTTACACAGCATCGCCGACCTCGGCTCCCCTACACTCGCCTTCGCCTAATTCGACACCGAAGGCACGCAGCTAGATAGAGATTCTCGACTTGTCGTCGTCCCCCTTATCTCCGGACTCAGAATGTACGGACAATACCTTGGCCATATGGTCACGAAGAGCGATGAGTCGCATAACTCTCGGATACCCATAATCCTCCGGTCCTGGCGATCGGACCTTACCCGCGCTCATCGACCCTGTTACAGGGCGCACAAGATGGAGTACCTGTTTGGGTACATAGCACAGTCGTTTCCCTTAATGAGCATTCAAACGGTGCATTGCGGGCTTTTTTGTTTGGGCAGGTAATAGTGTATTCCCTCTCAGCTCTTCTCTCTCCCTCTCTTGTTTGTCCACATGATACCACGGGTTTAAAGGAGCACCTTGCATACTTGGAATGGGTTACAGGAGTTTATATGGGGCGTTGCTTTTGTCATTTTACAGGATGAGCGTTGCAAGCCGGTGCCGGGTGGGTTTCCTTCGGACGGACTGACGGACGGTTTACGGTCGTTCACTAGGATTGGGACTGACACTTGGCGGCATTTCTGGTCGGGGTGTACTATGGTACCACTGCTTATAGAGAGAGGTAGCATTGCCTGGAACAATTGAACTTGGGATCACAGCACTACATCCGTGCTACAGATTGATTTGCCTCGTCGCTTGGACTTGCTCATCGTTTACTTGCACGTGAATACTTCGCTCGTACATCGCACCGACGTCCACGGACCTTCATAGCTCAAACACATCGCATTCACTCCCTTCCTATCGCCCCCTTCTGGAACCTCCCATCTTCAAAGGTAGGTCAAATCGAAGTGTTGGACCCTTCCTCTTCCCTTGCGCCAACACCCCTGAACACCCTGACGGGTTGAGTCGGGAACAAAGACTCTGGCCGCTGGACCTGGAGATCGCACCCTGCATCCGGCACTTGATTCAAAGACATGGAGCCCTGGGCATGCAAACATTCTGTTCCTCAGACCATTTTGATCAGGACCCTAGAATAGCCAGCAGCTCACAAGGTTCCCCGCATAAGGTATGCGTTTGGTCAATGTCCTCGCCAACGACCAACAGGAACGAGCCATAAATTGCTAGATGTACATGCGCCACTTGCTCTCGTGGACCTGCGTGTGACGTGTCCGTATCAGTCCTGGGTCGGGGACCATTGGAGAGATGTAATGACAATGGAAGTTACCGTGCCCTCTCTAGGCACCTAGATCGGGCTGAAGTGGATGGCTTCATGGCGTGGACCACGTGGACCTCCGCCACGGGAGGTTGCTGAGAAGTTCAGATGAAAACTTACCGTGCCGTCCAGCGGGTCGGGCTTCTCAAAGTCCTTTAGGTCGCCGAGGAGGCTTAGCGCCATCGTGCTTGGATCGCGTGGCATGGCGTGTTAAGTTGTTCCTTTTCATTGTTCTGAAAGGTGTGAGCGGGGCGCCACGCTTCGCCGAGGAGAGCCAAGAGCAGCCACTCGGGGAAGGCATTGTTTGACTCGGAGCCGAGGTTTTGGATCGAGGAAATAGAGTGGGTGGAATCTGGGGATGTGTGGGATGTTCTGGAACGTGGCCGGGGTGGAGGGCGGAGGATCTGACCTCCAACCCCTTTCCCTGAAATAACTGAGGCAATGCCAGCCAAAACGTCCGACGGAAAGAAAACGAAGTCATCGCCAATCCTTGGCGCCAAGACGATCTGCTGCTGGTGGAGCGACCAATGTCTCAAAATAAGGTTCGGTTCGGGCTGTTTATCTTACAGGGACCACGCAGCTGCCACGCAGTGGACCGTTAGCGGATCGCCCCCCCTGAATTTTGGTGTGATCTGGGCCCCTGGACCTCTAACCAGCCACTTCGTGTCAATTCCATCTCGGCCAGGCCTCTTCCGTCTCATTCGTCTCTTCGGTCGTATTCCGGATGACAACGGGCCGCAAAATAAGGTGATGATGACGGGTCGAGGTCGGTCTCGATGTTTGATATCAATCTTCTAGTACAATATTTTTGTGCGACATTGTTCGAGGCGCTGAGGTGTTAGACGCGCGATTGGAGAGGTTTCGGCAGCTACCGAGACTCGAACGGTGCATTTCATCGACGACATCACCCGTTCTGCCGGGTGCAAAGAGAGAAATGGCCGCATCGGGCCTATACCGAGATATTGGAACCAGGTAGCATTAGCTAACAGACGAAGAGCTGGAAATGCGGTGAGTTGATATTTCTGGCCCGAGTCCAAGGCGCATATCGTCGATGAGGTGACAGGTCGAGACCACTTTCCCCTGAGTGAAGGTGCATCGCCACTTCAACTGCCGTCGGCCGTTTGTCTGGTTTGCCCGGACAACGATATTTCCATACGACCATTCATATCCGGCGCCGACACGTTGTTCTTGAACAGCTCTGATTGCTCATGAACAGAGTCGTACTCCACCCTGAACAGTGGCCCTAAGTGGGTACCAACACCTGCAATATGTTTACAACAACTGGATATCGACGGTCGCCTTCGATATCGTTGTACGGTCGTAGCCGACATATCAGGGCGTCGAGCCGACCTGTTCCTGTCCCTCCAACTCTTCCCAAAACCACATCCAGCACAGGACCGGGCCGAGCTTACACATCGAGGTCATCAGCCCAACCGCTTTAAGACTTGCTTCCTTTGCTTTCATCATCACTACCTATTCAACAAAATCATCATCAAGCATACATCACGAACATCGTTATCGCCCATCATGGCAACCGACGTCCAGGATTACCATCCCGCGCCGAAGCATGAGTCAGCAAGACGCACAGGTCACCAATCGATCCCCTCCAACTCAACCGTCACGACCGTGAACGGCTCTCTTGTTCCCCTCAAGCTCGAGGCCACCGACACGACAACGCCACCCAATGGCGTCGACACCGACACGGACGATGCCAATCTCCCCGAGCCAAGGCATCTCCTCGAGAGAATCCCGACTGTTCTCCAGCCTAGTATCCCGTGGAGGAAGAGGCTGATGCACTTTACCTTTGCCTGGTACACCGTCACGTAAGTTCATCATCTCATGTAAACAACATGAACAACACCCACTAACATCACCAACAGACTTTCAACCAGCGGTGTTTCCTTGGTTTTGGCCATCACCCCCCACCGCTTCCGCGGTCTCTCCACCATCGGCCTCATCATCTTCCTCTTGGACCTTCTCTTCTTCTTAATCATCACGGGATCCATCACCCTCCGCTTCGTCCTCTACAAGTCGACCTTCCGGCGCGCCTTCACTCGGCCCAACGAAGCCCTCTTCGTCCCGACATTCTTCCTCTCCATCGCCGCCATCCTCTGCAACGTAGCCGAGTACGCCCGCATCTTCATCTTCAACGACGACATTTCCTACCAGTTCCACGGCCATGCGTCTAACTCCATCACCACCAACTCAACTTCTCACTCCATCCCCTGGCTCTACTCCGGCAACTCGACAACACTCACCAACTCCACCCTCTCTTCTGGCCTCGGCACTCCTTCCGAACCCGACGACGAAACCGCCCCTTCGGCCTCCCTCCCCACCTTCGCCACCTTCCTCTGCATCGCCTTCTGGTTTTTTTCGGGTCTCACCTTCCTAGCCTCGGTAATCCAATACCACCTCCTCTTCACCGTCAAGGCCGAGCGACGTTTGTCGCTAACAGCCATCACCCCCGCCTGGGTTTTGCCCATCTTCCCCGTCATGCTGATAGGAACGCTTGCCGGATCTTTTTCCAAGACGCAGAACCCCGAGTCGGCTATAGGCATGATTTGCGCTGGACTTGCTGCCCAAGGACTAGGGTTGCTGGTCAGCTTCTTCTTCTTTAGTTCTTATTTGAGCAGACTGATGGCGTTTGGATTACCCGCGCAGAGAGCGGGTATGTTCATCGCTGTGGGGCCGCCGAGCTTTACGGGGGCGGCGGTCATTTCTATGGCTAGCGACATTCCCCGCGTCTTCTCGCAACTTCAGCAGGCCCGCGTCACCGTCTTGACGGGAGCGGCAGGGAACACGGATACCCTGGCTGCGGGCGTCAAGTTGGGGGCTATCTGGCTTGGAGTGTTCCTCTGGGGCCTTGGGTTTTGGTTTTTTGTGAGCGCCGTGGCGGGGTGCGTGGCGGGCATGCAGGATAAGAGGTTCCATTTGAGTTGGTGGAGTATCGTGTTTCCGAACGTCGGGTTTACGATCGCCAGTATCAAGATCGGGGCGGGATTGGGAAGCAGTGGGGTGCTGTGGATGGGAAGCGGGATGACGGTGGCACTGGTTCTAGCGTGGGCGTTTATAGGGTATCGCTGTGTTAGGGCGGTGGTGAAGAGGGAGATTGTGTGGCCGGGTCATGATGAGGATTCTTAAGTCAAAAGAAAGGGTTCTCAGGTGTCTCGGTTATTGGAGTGGTTGTTGGGGACAGAACGCTAGGATTCTGGTATTCTGGCTTGGGGTTTACGACATAACGACTTACGACACGGTTTATTATTGACGACATTGGTTGGGATTTGGGTCCTGGGACGGGCATAGCACGGAGTTCAAGGGGCGTTCTTGCTTCATCAAAGACTTGGGTTGGGGGCTCGGGTTAGAGGCCTCGGGTTAGACTCAGCATRCAAAAGACGGACAGACAAAAGGCTTTGGGTTAGAGACTCGGGACTGGATATTTGAGATATCCATGGGGATGAATGGAACGGACGATATTTGATAGGACAATGGGGTTTTAAGTGTACGATTTGCGGGAATGGAAAGGGTTCATGTCATATCTTGCAGGAAGAAGTATGGAAACGAAAGTACAGTTTACAAAGTGTGACTTTTGTCGTACGGTCTTGTAGCATAGCAATGGCATTGTGGACCCTGATAAGTGTTTCTGACGACATCAAAAACAGCTATTATTTGAATAAGTGAAAAGGCGAAAAAAGAAGTTTTTGCTGGTCATTCGTGCGACGTGGGCCTGATTCGAACAGACGCTCCCGAAGGAACAAGATTTCTAGTCTTGCGCATTAGACCACTCTGCCACCACGCCTAGTGATTTTGTTGAAAGTGGGTTGGGAGTTTGTGCTTATAATCACCCTCTCGCCCGTCCCATCGCGACATTGACCGCAGAGTATCTTGTGCATGCTCTGCTGCTTTTGTAATATACTGGATTTTGTGCTGACTTTTTGAATTGCTATTAACGAAAATCCATTGCTTCGGAACTCAGTAGCATGTTTGTCGTCGACGCGAGCGGACGTTGGAGAACGGCACAGCACAGCGCGACGGGGGCATTGAGACATGCAGCGGTGCATCGCCGTAGCCATGTGGTTTCGCCTCCTTCCGGAATCATTTGTGAGAGATCCTGTGCTGGTGTGAAGAAGAAACAAAGTCCCGTTCTTGAACCGAATGTTGACTTCTCTTCCAGTTTTCTTTGGCTTTTCATTTTTTCTCAACGAAGTCCGAGGTGTTCTCTGTCTCAAAGTCCCTTTGTGGATCATCATCCGTTGGGGCAGTTCATCGTTCCTGATCGCGGTGGAGATAGAAGACGCTAAAAAGCCTGAGAAGACAGGAACGGAAATTGGAGGGTTGTGGTTCCTCAGGGCACGAACGCCTCTCCTCCCGTTGCCCTGTTCTTCAATTTTCTCCCTTCAACACCAAACTCCTATCTCCTGTCAATCCATGTCTGCCGTTTTCCCAACCTCCATTTCTCTCTCCAGCACCTTCCTCACAACTCCGAAGGATTCATAACAATCGATCACTTTCTTCACTCATCACAAGGTCAGATGTACGCGCATCTTGGCATCACGGAAATCATGAACTCTCGAAGCACTAGAAGCACCAAGACTCCAGTCGATACCCCTGAACTTCAACTAGCGTAGGGCTATTCACAAGCTGCCGTCCGCGGCGGCTTCAACAAGGCGTGGTGGTACCAGGGGAGCAAGCATCTGAAGGACGTGCACAACTTGTTCTCCATGACCAACGGCAAGACAGGAAGGAGTTGAGGGAGAAGCTTGCCAAGGGCGTGACTTTTCAGTGCGGTGCTGGGGAGCGAGGGGGATGAAGTTGGGTTTGGAAGGATGATTGGGTGATTTCTGTTGTGTGATGGAGGTGGTGATGGGTGTTGGAGAGGTGAAAAGGACTGGCGAAAAGCAACAGCATAACGACATGATGCAAGCTTTCATCGACTCTGGCCTCACCCGTGACGCACTTCTCGCCGAGATCATGCTCGAGTTATACGTTCCATCTTTTCCTCCTTTCCCCTTTCCCTTCTCCCCCCCTTCCCCCCTTTCCAAATACTTACCCGTAATAACAGCCCCGCCGGCTCCGACTCAACCTCCAATGCCATCCGCCTCACCATCCTCCAACTAATCACCAACCCCTCCGCCCTCACCACCATCCGCCACGAACTCGACACCGCCATCCGCCTGGGACAAATCTCCTCCCCCATAACCAACTTCGAAGCCATGCGCCTGCCCTACCTCCAAGCAGTAATCTGCGAAGGTCTGCGTCTCTACCCTCCCGCCACCGGTGTCATGCCCAAATGCGTACCCCGCGGTGGCATCACCGTCCACGGCTACTAGGTGCCCGATGGCACGCAGATGGCGTTTAACGTGATGCATTTATGTCGCGAAAAAGAGGTGTTTGGCGAGGATGCGCATATTTTTAATCCTGATCGGTGGACGAGCGCGGCGAGGGAGGATAAAGAGGGGAGGTATGCGAGGATGTGTAGGACGGGGGATTTGATTTTTGGGAATGGGAAGTATGAGTGTTTGGGGAAACATATTGCGTTTTTGGAGTTAAATAAGGTTTTTGTTGAGGTGAGTTTTTTTCCTTTTTCTTTTTTTTTTCTTGATTGGAGATCTGGGTTGGGGGGAGAGGTAGGGGGTGCCTGGGTTGGGTGATGATCTTGATGTTGCTGAGACGCTACGACATGGCGCCGATCGATGCCTCGAAGCCATTGAAGGTTCACGATTTTGCTTTCTGGCTGGTGGAGGACTTTTGGTTGAAGGTTACTCGGAGGAAGACCGTGGCTTGATGTGGCTATCGAGACGCCAGGTTGAGACGTTGCGTTCCATCTTGGCGAGTTGTTTACCACTTTGGTTCCTGTCCCAACCTGTCCCAATGGAGACTTTTCATGAACAAAAGATGGTGTGAAGGTTGAAGGTGAAAGATCTGATCACCTCATGCAAAGACGATTGACGAGTAAAAAAAAAAAAGCCTTCGTTATTCCATCAATCATGGGACGGGAAAAGCCACGAGGAAGCCACCGTTCGGTAGTGTGAAACCCGTATCCGCCCCAGGTCACGCCAGCCGCGGCGCCGCCATTTGTTTTGGTTGATTTCAGGGGGGTCGATTGCGGGGGAAGAGGGTTCGGAGGGGGTCAGTGCGCATGTTTAGCGCCCCTTTAATCTTTGTCCACGGAGAGCATTCCGTTTCCCAAGAATTTCACAATTTGCATTATCTGGCCTTCTCTTTTTTCCACTCTGATTTCTTTTCCGTGTGCCGTCTCATCACAGTCATTGCAAGAGGATCGAACGAAACCAACAAATTGTGCGCCATGAGACATTCGACAACCACCCCAGAGGCCACCAACACGCAGGAACTCGTCCCCCTCGTGCCCCCTCTCTAAATTCACCAAATCCTATATCACGACTCTCAGGGCTACGCACACGAAAGCCAAGCAGGCCAAGCAAGCCAAGCAGGCCAAGTAAGGGAAGAGACTCGACACTGACAGTATTCGCTAAGGCGGGGAGGACCGACCAAAGCAGAAGGATGCGGCCATGATGAGACGCAAAGTTTAGGTCAAAGCCCCGACTCGGGTGCCGATGGTCTGTTCTCTCCGTCGTCGTTCGTCTTAAAAAAGTCCCCGCAAGGTATCAAGTCCCGGTCCCCATGTGGTTGGTGAGTGGTGTGCCTCTTTTCTAGGCGATGTTGGTGCCCGTGCACCATCATGATCATCTCTCGCCATCCGCCTTGCTCTCCAATTCCCCTATTCCCACCACGTACGATTTCCACTCCATGTTGGGGATAGCCGACCGTGAAAGTGAGTCTTGGAAGTTGAAGCACCCCAACCCAGATTAGGGAGCTCGCTTGTGCCCTGTCCCAGTCTTGGCCTAGTGGCCCAGTGGAACACGAGGTGCCAGCCATTCTTCTTCAGCTTTCTTTGAAAGTGAGACATTGCCGTATGAACCCTTCCAGTCTTCCTCGCATTTCACAGCGGCGGCAACATCAGTCACATGAAAAAAAAAAAAAAAAAACCAGCGTCACATTGAAGGCTTCCAGGTTTGTTTCTGGACAGACCACATGGAGGAGGGGGAAAAAAGGAAAAGGAATTACGAATCCCCACTCCTCCTAACTCCGGATCCTTTACCATTTTGGTCAACGGTCTCGCCCACTGGCCGTCCAACCGGTCGGATGTTCACACTTTTTTTCTCCGTTCATCGCTTCCAGACCCAGCAATGTCCGATCACTGCCGCCGCTACGCCGACCATCTTCAAAGTTGACAAGGCCTTGACAAGACGGGCCGCTTTTACCCATCTTGATGGTCATCCCGCCTGCGCCCGGCGTGGTCTCCGTTCTCGTCTCGTCTTACCTTCCCGTCCTTCCCGTCTCATCTCCCGCTTAGGTTGTCTCCGTCTCTTTTCTTGGTTTTTGGTTCTGACTTCTGTCCCTTTTCTTGACTGCACATGACGACCCTTCCGCTTCTCGTCTAAATTACCCACTACAGCTTTGGGGTATCACCAAGAAGCAAGTCTCTTACACTGACTGAGCACTGCTATGCTTATCGCCGCGGTCTTCGGTCCGACTCATCAACTACCGCTGCCCTTGGCCTTGCTTTCCGTCCCCGTCCAGGCCGTCCTTGGCTAGTTGGCTCCAGGTTCCCCCTTCCGCAACCAGACCGGACCGAACCAAACTTTGGCTATCCCATCCCATCCCGCCCATCCCAATCTGACATCTCCATCCCCTTCTGATAATCGACGAACCCGTTTCTTGGCGTAACCCACACGGGATACGGGAAAAGGGGAGAGAGAAGCAAGGTTCATGCCGGTAGATGAGCGCTCAAGTACCGACACCATCAACTATATGAGCACATCATCATCAATACCACAACAACAACAACCTCATGGCCTCAACAGTAGGAGTAGCCGCTTCTTTTTTCGTCAAAGCGACTGCTCACCATGCTGTTAACGCCGTGGTCATTCATCTGGAGGGAAGGGCAGATAATGATACCAACACCAATGGCACACAGAAGGTGATTCCAGAAGAAGACTATCACAAATCGAGGGTGGCGCAAGTGAACTTTAGCTGCTGGTTCCTGACTGCTCTTGCCTCTCTATTCTTGGGGTTGCGCATCTACTGCAAGAATTACCGAGGACGTGGATTGTGGTGGGATGATCACGTCCTTATCATCTCCTGGGTACGTTTCCCTTCTCCCTCCCCCCCCCCCCCCCAAAAAACAATAACTAACAAAACCAGATCTCCCTAACAACCTCCTCCGCCTTCATCACCTACTCCACAACCCTCGGCTTCGCCCTCCCCACCTCTCTCTTCAACCCCTCCCAATCCGCCCCCGTGTTAAACCACTACCTCCTCATAACCAACTTCGCCGGCACCTTCTCCATCCTCGCCGCTTTGTGGAGTAAAACCTCCTTCGCCATCACAGTCCTACGCATCTCCCAAGACTCCTGGATCCGCTTCCTAATCTGGTTCATCATGATCTCCGTCAACTTATCCCTGGGAGTAGCCGTAGCTTTAACATGGGGCCAATGCGATCCCATCCCGAAAATCTGGCAGCCGGGTATAGATGGTAAGTGCATGGATAAAGCTATTCAGATCCATTATAACATGTTCACGGCTGTTTATTCGGGCGCGATGGATATCGTGCTCGCTGTCCTTCCCTGGAAAATAATCTGGATTCTTACTATGAACAAAAAAGAAAAATTCGGCGTCTTGGTAGCCATGTCCATGGGCATGTTTGCTGGTGTCACCAGCATCGTCAAAGCCACCGAACTCCCCACCATCGGCAACTCAAACTTCACCTTCGCGAGCACCAACCTGGTCATTTTGGGCATCGCCGASTCGGCGATAACCATCTTGGCTGCCTCGATCCCGATTTTGCGAGCCCTGCTGAGGGAACACAGAGGTGGACCGCGCCCCCCTCCTCCCGCAGAATTCTATAACTTGGACAGTCTCGAAAACCAGAACCAGCAGATGAGCGATCAGACGTACGCCGGCACGGAAGGGACGCAAGGGACGGGGAGGAGTAGTACGACTGTTACTACTAACCGGACAGGACGGAGTAAGAGGAGGGGATTGTTTGGGAGTTTGACGAGGGGGAGCAGAAGCAGCAGCAATGGAAGGAAAGACGAGGAGGCTGGAGGACCTGTGGTGCTTGTGCATCATCTTCATGCTGAAACTGGCGGGCATGGTAATGGGAGGCCGGTGATGATGAGGAGATTGAGTAGGTTGAGCAGTGCTTTGAGCGTTGGGACTGCGGGAGGGTCCGGAGGGGAAAGTGACACGGTGCATCAACGAAGTGTCAGTGGTGAAAGCCATGGCGGTGTTGGTACGGTGCATGTGGTTATGGACCCGCCACCGGGAAAGATTGTGAAGGAGAGGGAGGCGACCATCGCATACTGATCAGAGGTCACCAACCCCGGATACGCAAAGAATGTCGGAATGGCCTTCGTACCCAACCCAGGGGAGCGATGCCGACTTGGCACATGTTCATGCTATGAGACCATGGGGTGATGATGATGGGACCAAGGAGTCAATGGGAAGGAGGTGATGTCAGCAAAAAGGTGGTTGTCAGCTTGGTGTTTGGGGTGTTCAACAGTCTGTCTTTCCGTCTTGTCACAAGATACCCGGTGTGATTTCACCATCTTGTTTTTCAGTTATTATTGTTTACCATTACGATATTAATGATGTCCTAAAGCTACTCCTTCAAATGATGATATCTGCCCCTGTCGTCCTTATGTGCGTGTGGCCAGTCTATGTACGACTCGCTTCCATGTCCCTCTATCCGGTTGTCCAAACAATCTCAACGCACATCTAGTCTCCTATCCAAAAACAGGCAAAAGGTTTCAGACACCCGACTCCTCCTTCTCATTAGCGACCACCTTACCCAGATCCGCCTTCCACTGATCACATCCACTGCGCAATCTGTCCAACTTCTCATCACCAAGCATATTCTGGACCATACCCTGACCGTCATCGATAATCATCTGCAACGCCAACCCTGCGCTGGCATGCCAGGCAATGTGACAATGAACCAGCCACACACCCGGATTATCCGGCTTGAACGCCACAGCAACGTACCCGCCCGCGGGTGCCATAATGGTATCGCGTCTCGGCGGGTTGTCATAGTTCCAAGTGTCTCGGGATGTTGCCGGGTCAAATGGTTGCTCACTCTGGGCTAACAGAACCACATCCGATCCATGCCAGTGCATCGGGTGTGCAAGGCGGGGAATGATGTCCGGGTCCAAGTCTGCCTGGCCAGTGGAAGGCAATAATGCCCCGTCGATGACCATGTGGATAAAGTCACTGGAGTTAGAAGAGTAGGGGAGACGGATGACATTATCGTTCTCCCCTTGCCCGATACTAGTAAAGTTGAGGAGCGATGGAGTGCTAAAGTTGGCAAACAAGGGATTGTGAAAGTTTATGCCTCCCTGTTTCTCAATCAAGGGGTCCAGGCGGAGCAACCAATGTGTGTAGTTACCATACTGGACGTCATCCTCAGTCTGGTGAGCGGGATAGAAGGTTGAAAGGGTGAGGTTGTTCAGCGGGGTCCTTGAGATGGACCAGGGAACTACGGGGCGGAAGGAGCTTTGCTCGGATATGCGAGCACAGGAGTAATCTGCAATATTGTTTTCGGTTGAATCGGGAAGGGAAAAGTACGTGGCGTTGGGGATATCATAATGCAAGATTCCGGTTCGCGTATCGAGGGGATCCGTATTCGTGCTGTTGGTGCTGTTGAAGATTCCGTCACGAAACGAATTGCAGCCATCCGCGGGCTGAGTGCGAATCCAGTAATTACCTGCAGGGGAAGGGTTTTCAAGGCCATGGATGATGATATCGTAGCGTTGACCTGTAGTTGTTTGTTAGTCTTTGGTAGGGAGAGGGAAAAGAGGGACAACAAACCAATAGCGACAAGAAGCGAGTCAACGACCTTTGGGTTGACAGGCACTAGATCATTGGCAATAACCTCTATCGAGTGTCCGTCCACAGAAAAGATAAACGATGTCCCTGCCGCCCCATTGATCAGTCGCAAACGGACCCTCTGCCCTGGAAGGATTTCAGTGATGGGGTACAACGATCGAATGTCTTCGCCATTGTAAGCAGACACCGCTGTTAGGCTTCTGCCAACACCATCCAACAAGATGTTGTCTGCCTTGGCTCCACGGACCGTCGGATTCTTCTCGTTGTCGAACTCTTCCTCAGCCTTCTTGTGCACCCAGTCCGTCATGAAGTGTGGCCATGGGTAGGAAACGTCGTAGGGGGCACTGGCTGGGCCATGGACTACGAGGGGTCCAAAGACGCCATCGGCGTACTGATGGAGTGTGTTAGCTTCAACATATGTTCTGGGAGTTGTCTGATCGACTTACCTGCAAGATGTAATGGCTATGATACCAGGTTGTCCCATACTGCAGCAAAGTAAAGTTGTATGTCCACGTGGAACCCCTGGCAATAGGACACTGCGTCAGGGCCACGCCGTCCTGGTCGTTGCTGTAGTATTGACGAAGACCGTGCCAGTGAATGACGCTGCCTTCGTCGTCGAGGCTGTTGGTGACATGGACGATGACCGTGTCGCCCCAGCAGGCTTCGATCAAGGGTCCGGGATATGTGCCGTTGAGGAGACGGGCCTCTCGAGGGTTACCATCGGGGGTAATGGTGTGCTTGGCAATGTCGAAGTGATACTGAGTTGACTGTCAGACACAGGCCTACGTGTTGGTACGGATATTAGGGCTCAACGTACGTGTCTCTGAATCCCAATAGGAGCGTAGTTGTCATCTGTTTAGGTACAGGGCCAAACGTCGCCGGGTCAGCATAAGCCGAGACAGAGTAGCATGGATGATAGAATGTGGAAGCGGCGCACTTACAGTCCGTTGTTACAGTGTATCCCTTTCGAGTTGACTCGTCCTCGTAACCTCGAGCTTGTCTTAACCAGCACCATCTTCCATCGGCCCCGTCGTTGCAAGCTTCCCAGTCCTGCGAGTTGAACTCGGGATAATGACAGTAGAAGCCCTCGGTGGCACCTTCGGGATGAAAGTTGACATGGTTGCTTGTCTCGTCCCGTTTGAGGTCGTGCTCTGTGTACCGACGAGGCAAGAGGAGGTCTGGGTTGCYAGAGCTGTACGACTGACCGAAGTCAATAGCCAAGATACRTTGACAGAGGACAAGAACACAGAAAAGAGATCGGAATAGGTTYAGKCGGCACGCCATGCTTAGTGGGGTTTGGTATCGTGACGTGTTGACTGAAGTGCAGATAGCTCAGATGGCACGGAGACGGGGTGGTTCGAGATGCGTGAAGAAGATGGGAACAAAGAAGAAGGGAAAGGGCGGATCACCAAGACGTGCTCTTATACTCAAGTCGCGCCTGCCTGTCTATACAGAGACGCTTACACACGCATCGTCACTTTGCACAGGAAAGTTGCAAGAACGATGGCGAAACCTGATTGTCGTGGGGTTCAGTATCAGTTCAACCCGATTCGGGGCCGCGGGTGCATAGTATTGGGGAGGACTCCTGCAGGAAGGGAGAAGGTAAACCGAAACAAGAGTCAGCGGCATTGGATTGCCTTTCTCTTCGTATACCTTAGAGACTCGCGAAAGTCGCCAAACGCTATCCCTCTTTGACCGCCGGGCATCTAGCAGAAATCTGCCAGAAATATGCTCCGTAAGCTCACATATGCCAGCATATGTGTCTATCCAGTTAGTAAAAACTCGAGGACATTACCCACTACTCTAACTTGCGTATATTTTAATACCTTGTCCTGCCAGCTTCCTGCACAGATCTGCCCTCTGTCCGGCCTGGCGCTTAAAAGAGGGATAGCGTTTGGCGACCTTCGCGAGTCTCTACGGTATCTTCACTGAAATCCACGTCCGACATGATTTACACCCTYCTTGTTTTCTCTAGTTCCGTCTCCGGAGATGTTGCTCTATCTCTATCTGCAATGCACTTTCCTCCAATATCACAAGCTCAGAACCAAACAATCACGTGCATAGTATTGGGGAGGACTCCTGCAGGAAGGGAGAAGAAGGTAAACCGAAACAAGAGTCAGCGGCATTGGATTGTCTTTCCCTTCGTATACCGCAATGTCTCGGGGCATCCATCTTGAGCTTCCCTGGAAATCAGGCATAATCTGTACACTTGAGGCACCTCTAGTATTGCATTTGCTCGAATTCTCTACCAAAACCCAAACCCTAAGGCACCTAATACATAGATTCTGCCAGTTAGGCCTTGGAACCTCAAGATGGATGCCCCGAGACATTGCGGTATCTTCACTGAAATCCATGGAACCCCGACATGACTTGCACCCTTTCCTTGTTTTCTCTTCCGCCTCCGGAGATGTTGCTCCATCTCCATCTGCAATGCACTTTCTTCCATCACAAGCTCAGAACCAAACAATAACATCTTCGGACGGCCGTCTCCGACCAACCGAGCCCCTCTTTATCCCACCAAGCAGTCATACCTGCATGGGTTGCCCTCATGCCTTGCCTGCATATGCTCTTCAACACCAACCCTGAACGTCCACTCTCACCCTCAACCCTCGTCACTTGTCGGCATTAACCTTCGGCTCCTTAAGCCATCGTGAAAACGAAAGGCGAAGCTTGGCAACAATTGGCTTGAATTGGATGCTTGCCAGGAAAAAGAGGGTAGGAGAGGGAATGCCCCGCCTGGACGGGAATAAAGACAGCAGTTTGGAGTAAGGTCGGCCGCGGTACCCATACATCAACTCTTTCACTCACTCACTCTCAACAACTCAACACCGGACCATCACCAGCAACCCCAACATGACCATTACCGAAAAGCTCGACATGAGACCTCAACACCATACCCATCACCACTCCCCAACCCCATCTACCCTTTACTTCTCAACTCCAGCATCCGCCTCCGCCTCTCTCGCCGCCGCCAACACATCCCCCGCAGCCTTAACACTAATCATCATCGTCGGGACACTCGGGAAAAACCCCGGTACATTCGGAAACGCACTCGCATCCACGACCCTCAATCCCTCCGTCCCTCTCACCCTAAACTTACTATCCAACACCGCCATCTTATCCCCATCAGCACCAATCTGACAGCTCGAAGTCGCATGATGCGAGTAAGCCTGCGTCTTGAAAAACCCCGCCTGTTCACCCTCCGAACAGGTCGTGTTTTCCACTGACGGGCAGGGATGGAGTTCATTGAAGGGCAGTACCGAGTCGCCGGCTGCTTGCCAGCTCTCACGGAGAATATTAGCTGCTGACACCAACTCGGAGAGGTCCTCATCCCCACCGTGCTCAAAAAACCGAAAATTAATCTCCGGTTTATCCTGCGGATCCGCCGACAGAAGCCTCACGCTCCCATCCTGGCTCCGAGGCTTAACATGCACCATGGCACAAGTAAACTGCTCAGCACCATAATAAGTAGGATAACCGGGCCAGAAACCTTCAAAGCTGAAGGCGCCGCACCAAGCGTATATATTCCTTTTCTTTGTGGGCGCGTTGGGGGTGCGGAAGAGTAAGGTGATTAGACCGCTCTCGATGGGGACTTTGCCGAGACCGAGAAGCGAACCTTCGTAGTTATCTGTCAGTCCTTCGCCTACACCGGGGGAGTCGACGAGGACGGGGATGTTGAATTTTTGGAGTTCGGTGGCGGGACCGATGCCGGAAAGTTTAAGCAGTTGGGGCGTGTTGAAGGCGCCGCCGGAGAGAATGACTTCGCGCTTGGCGAAGTATTGGGTTACGGGGGCCTTGGTGCCGGGGATGTGCTTGGGGTCGGCGCGGTAGAGGGAGGGACCTTCCATTACTTCGATGCCGATTGCATGGGGTTTGGAACCCGTGGTGTTGAACAGCACTTTGGTGGCGAGCGTGTTGAGTTTCACGGCTAAGGGATACTTGGCGGGGTCGGCGAGGGTGGCGCGGATGTAGTTGTTGGGACTGGCGCGCTTGCCGTTCTTGTCGGAGTGGGTGGCCATGTTGAAGAAGGAGGACATGGTGTCGCGGTTGGGAAAGTCGCCGAGGAGGTCGGTGTTGGCGAGATCGGCGACTTGGGAGGGATCTTGGCCGATGAGTTCGGCGAGACGCTTCATGATTTTGACGGCTGGGTTGCTGTCGTTTTTGGCCCAGGAAGAGGGGTCGGTGTTGGAGATTGCTAGCCAGCCTGTTGTCTTCTGTCAGTCATTTCCTCATGTTGTCAGAGACAGGAGCAAAACTCACCATCATGACCATGCGTAGCATCATCAGCAGGCGCATACTCATTCCTCTCAATCTTCTTCAAATACTCCCTCATCTTCCCCGCCTCCCAACTCGCATCCCCCGTCAAATTCACAATCCGATTCCAATCATCATCCTCCGGCAGACTCGCCACGCCCGCATTATGCATCGCACACCCGCCCAACACCGCAGCACGGGGGTACTGAATACCCAACAACTTGGCCCCCTCGGGCGGATCCAACCCGACGTAAAACGTCCCGTCACCCGTGTCCCAAGTGGTATGCTTGAACTTGAGGTCGCGCGCCGCATCGTCCGAATGCTTGACCCAGAAGTCCCAGCGCGTGGTCTCGTCGTTGGCGGCCTCGTTGAAGTTCTGGATGTCCGCGTAGGTCGGGTTGTCCCATTGGTCGGTGCCGGCTTCGATTAACAGGGTTGAGTAGCCGGCGCGGGCGAGTTCGGCGGATAAGGGGCCGCCGCCGGGACCGGAGCCGACGACGATGTAGTCATAGGTGGTGGTGGTGTCCGCGGCGGCTGCTAGAGCAGGGGCGAAGAGGAGGGAGAGGAAGGAGAACTTCATGATGGCAGGAGGGGATGGGGTCAATGATGGGAGGAAAAGGAGGAGTGTGCGAGACACTCGGATGGCGGAAGGATGAAGGGTGGGAGGTGAGGATGAAGAACATGACTGCCAAGAACTTGCTGATGGGGAAGATTTATAGATGAAGCTCAACGATGAGCGTATGCTTGATTGGATCTAGATGAGTACTACCTCGTTAACTGCAATACAGGCATCAGGGCAGCGGGTAAATCTCGTGGTCTGGTTCCGTTATAGTGAGAGGGGTAGAGCTTGGTAGATGTTTCCGAGATATTGCAATCACCGTCCATTCGCCTCCTCGGGTGTCCATCTGAGGATGGCTAAAAGTGTTGTGCTTTGACCTATGGCCCGCCGTTTCTCCCCATTGAACATATGAACCTTTTTTTTGAGGTTTCGCCATGCACCAGCCAATGGGCCGATTGACGACTAATGAAACCTTATTCGGGTCGCCGAAGGCATCCCGTCGCAGTCGTTGCTTTGTAAAGAGCAATCCTCACCCATGGCAAGCTCAGAAATGGCTCCAGAACACGTCGTTTGAGAACGTTTGGAGGAGGGGAAGTAGCAGTCAATGCGAGCCAAGGCCGGAATGTGACGCCGCACGGCACGGGAAGAGAAGTTGGACGAGCTCGGAACGGCATGTGGTTGGGCCGGAATAAGTTCGGGGCGAAATATGCGGTTGGTTCCTGGTTAAAACAGTAAAGCCGGATGTCGTGCAACCTGGGGTAGGCCTCGGCGTTACTCGACCGTTGAAGCGCTTGACGTGCCTCTGGAGGGAGGGATGTTACTAATCCAGACGAGTAGCATCAAGACCTCAGCCATGATGTCCCCTCCCACACCCGTCTTCTTCCTTGTTGTGGAGGGTGGATGGCCTAGACAGGTTTCGTGTCCCGAAGTCCGAGAAGCTTGCGTTGCGAATTGTGTTGCCTGGCTGGAGTGAGCCAAGTCGATGGTGGCACCGAGACCCCGGCCATGGGATTTTCACAGCCACTAGAACGCATATCACTCCCCCTTCTCCAGCTCAGGCAGGTAAACCTCCTCAATCCGGCTCCTCAACACCCTCTCCGCCCCAGCAGCCTCCACCCTCCCCTCCGGTCCCCCTCTCATCATCTTCCCCACCAGATACATCAGCTTCCCCTGGGGATAAGCCTTCATCTTCCCTTGCTTCCACCGCAGAAACTCTCCCAACACCTTCTCCTCGCCCTGAATCACCTCATCCGCCAATTTCACGTAGTCCTCCTCTGGCAGCTCCTCGAACCATAAACCGTGGGTGTCGATGTAGTTGGTGATTCCATCCTGGCCTTGGTCGGGAATCTCGCCGCGGTAGACGGCCCAGAGGAGGTCCTTGGCGACTTTGGCGGTGATGGTGCGGGAGTGGAGGTGGTGGAGGATGGAGGCGAGGGGGGAGGAGGGGATGAGGGGGGATTCGCCGAGGGGGGTCATGGCTAGATCTGAGGAGTCGGAGGAAGCGGAGTCGGTGAGCTTGCCGAGTTCGTGGAGACACCAGTTTGCTGCTAGGGTTGCATGTTCTGCGCCTTCTGGAATGGCTTGCCCATCGGCGACGAGGCGTTCCTCGAGGGAGTCGAGGACGTTATAGAAGTACTGAATCCTGGCTCCGCCATCAAGCAGCATCAGGGCCAGCGCATCTTTAGCGCTGAGGTTATACCTCTCCATCAAGTGATCCGCCTCCTCATCCGGCAAAACACCCATCGTCTCCCTCAACCTTTGCACCACATCCTCCCCAATAACCACCGGCCCCAAATCCGGATCAGGCATATACCTATAATCCACCTCCCCTTCCTTCCCTCTCAACCGTCTCGTCTCCGTGCTTCCCAAACTCCACCCCCTCGTCTCCCCCTTCACTTCCCCCCCGTCCTCCAGTAGCTTAATCTGCCTATCCCTCTCGGCAATAATCGCGTCCTCGACCGCCTTGAAACTACTTAGGTTCTTGATCTCCGTCCTCGTGCCCAGCGGCCCAACCGGCGACCCGTCCTCACCCGTCCTCCTAACAGAAACATTAACATCAGCCCTCAACCCGCCCTCCTCCAACCCGCTCACGCACGCATCCACACTGTTCAAAACCATCTGCACCTTCCTCACCAACGCCGCCGCCGTCGCCGGATGATGCATCTCGGGCAGGGTAATGATCTCGATCAACGGCACGCCCACCCGATTAAAATCCAACCACTGCACATCCCCCGGCTGCGCCGTAGTTTTCGCCGTGTCCTGCTCCATCTGCACCTGTTTCACCCCAATCTTGATTTCCTCGCCATCCTCGGCCGCGATCCCGTCCCTCGCGTAGAGGGTGATATACCCATCCCTAGCAAACGGCTCGTAAAACTGCGTGATCTGGTATCCCGCCGGCTGGTCCCAGTGGAAATAATGTTTCCTGTCGAACCGACTAACGGGCTGGATGGAGCAGTTGAGGGCGAGGGCGGCGCGGACGGCGGGGATTAAAGTCGCAGACTGAAAAAGCGGTTGGGAGCCGGGAAGGGCGAGGTCGAAGGGGGCGACGTGCGTGTTGGGCGGCGTGGAGTTGGAGAGGGAGGTGACGGTTGCGGGGGAGAAGAGCTTGTGGGCGGTGTTGAGTTGGGCGTGGATCTCGATGCCGACGGTGAGCTCCCACCCGGGAACGGTTTGGTTGTCGCTGCTTTTCTTCTTTTTGTGGCCCGACTTTTTGAGGGCCTTGGCTTGTTCTTTTAGTTGTTTGCGGAAGGGGGCGGCGGGAGGGGGGGTGGTCGAGGTGGTCGAGGTGTTCGTTTCGGTGGTCAGGTAGCGGGCGTGTTGACGAGGCTGAAGCTGTCGCGATGGGAGAGCGCCGCCGAGAGCTGCGCGCGCATTCTTGCTGGGAAGTGCGCGGGCGCGAAGACAACCGGGAGAGGCGACGTGACCGGTCAGTAGGTATCTACTGAGTTCGACGGTGGGGATTCGAGGCATGGTGGGCGGTTTCGGCGTTGCGCCCTCGTGTTGTGACCAAAAGGCTGGAGAGAAGAGGAAGGAATTTGGGATGGAATTGGGAATTCGGGAATTTGGCCGGACGATTGACGGCTCTCCCCTCAGGTGGTCATAGCTCCCGAATCGTTATCGTTATCGCGTCCTCTTATCACTTACACGGGAAATTGTCGGCTACAACCCTAACCCCATTTGCTCTCTTAGCAAAGGGAACAGAGGACATGATGATTGAACACTCGACCATTGTAACAGCCATTGATATGTTATTCTGTTGATTGTTGAAAGAAGAACTAGAATGAGTGCTCTGCGTCGAACTCCAGCTGGTGCTAACAACATGCATCCAGAACGGTCCAAGCAACGCTCTCACGCAACAGCTATTCTCCCCACGGACTCCCATCTGGCCAAAGCCACTCTCCTCCAAAACTCCGTGCACCAGTTCCTGTCTTCCATCATCTCTCAACACCAAAAACTCTTTTTCTAGTTCATACGCCAACACCGTTCTTTTCACTCCTTACCACCCTAATCGCACACCTCCTCCTCAACGCCCTCCGGCCACTTACACTCCCACACCTCCTCGCTGTCCTTGTTCACCATATCCTTCCCACCCTCCTCCCCCTTAAGGGCCTCCTCCTTCAAAACACACCGCCCCGGCCACGCACAAACCTTTCTCTGCCTCTTAACCCCACTAGTAGCATTCAACCCAGCCTTCCAACTCGTCGCAACCAACTGCTTCACCTCCCTTCCCTCCTCCACCCACTTCCTCAGCGCCACCAGCGCATCATGTTCCTCACTTCCCTCAAAACCGGGAACAGACCACAATCCCGATCCCATAACGCCCGCTTGGAACGCCCCGCCAATGTTCCACGGTGCATCCACCCCCGCCGGACTCGCCCAGCAATGCTGCAAACCAGGGACGAGGAAGAGTTTAAAGAACTCGGTCGTGTTGCGCAGGTTCTCCAGGTTGGTAAGCGACCCGCCAAAGTGCCGGATGGTGCGATTGTAATATAGTTCGGTGCCCTTGGTGGGGACGAGGCCGTCGGCTAAGCCGTGGTAGAGAATGACTTTGCCGCCGCGGGATTTGAAGGCGGAAATGTCGTATTTGTCAGCTGTGGCTTTGCCGGGATCGAGGCGGTCGGCGAGGTCGACGACCGAGTCGGAGTAGGAGACGGTGTAGTCCCAGGTGGCGTTGTCGAACAGGAAATTGCGCTGGTAGCCGACGCCGAAGGGGGAGGGGGTGCCGTTGGTGTTGCCGATTATGGTGAACCATTGGGCTTCGGAGCCGAGGGTGAGGCCGGGGTAGATGAGTTCTTTTGTGTATTCGTGGTGGTGAGAGGAGTAGACTTTTTCGAGGGTGTCGATTTGGGGTTGGGTCAGGCAAGTTGCTGTTACGTTGGTGGGGGCGGTGTAGTTGGATGGGCAGAGGAGGAGGGAGGAGTTGAAGGTGCAGAGGTCGGGGTGGCTGATGATGCCGTCTTCGACGCCATCGGCGAGATCGCATTGGTGGACTACTTCGTCGGCGACGACTTGGAGTAGAGGCGTCGGGATGTACGAGTCGGTTGTGTTGGGGAGATTGTACATCCCTAGTTGTGTGATGTAGTTATTTAGGTGGGAAGTCCACCAGGCTGGAGCACCGACAAGCACGCCATCGAAGGAGTCAGGGAATTCTTGGATCTCGCGGAGACCCTGGCGGCCGCCGGTGGAACAGCCACTGTAGTAGGAGTATGTGATGTCGCAGCCGTCATAGTAGGCGGCTGTGAGCTTCTTGCCGAGCACAACGGTTCCATGAAGGGCACGCCATCCCCAGTCGGCTTTCTTTTCAGGCTGGTTGATGGCCCAAGATGTATCGGTTGCAGACCCATTGTGGCCTAGGTCAGACGAGACGGTTGCCATGCCGTAGTGTGTACCGGGGGCCCTGGAGGAAGACGGTTATTAGCAGCTGGTTCGGCGACGGAAGACACAAACGTAGTATGAGAGTTTCAGAGCTGATTGCCATTATCAACGAGCAGTGCTCGTAAGCCCTTCAGCAGAAGGGGAAGAACAATGACAAAAAAACCAAAAGAAACATCAGCACATACATGTCGAGCCAATTGATACCCCCTGCAAACCCTCCATTCCCAACAGCAAGAAACCTTCCACTCCACTCCGTCGGTAAGAACAGCCCGAACCGGTAGCTACTCGACGGCGAACTTGTCACGTTGATCGTTACGGCACATAGTGCAGGAAGGTCCGTTGGGTTAGTCGGATACGGAATATTCGCCTTTCCTTCGCCATGGCTGCCGCCCTCTGGAACAGCCGTGATGTTCTCGAGGCTTGCTTCGGGCGGCAGGATGCTGGTGAAGAAGGCCTTGTTGCAATTAGGTGGCGTTGGTGTTGGTTCTGCCGGTGATGTTGGAACTGGGGCCGCCGAGCTGGAGGCTGGTGGCGGGATATCACGTCCCCACCATCCTGATCTGCCGGGTACGGCAAGACCTTGGATGACGATAGCGAGGGCAACGACGACTCCGGCAATAGAGGCTGTGATACGCGTCATTATGCAAAGAAGTAAAGAGATCAACAACGGTCTGTCGTTGGGGAGATCATCAAGGAGAATCAGTAAGAGGATAATAAGGGGGGAACAGTTTGTTCAGTCCTGTGTATACAAGTTTATGACGATATTGACTGATGAAGTAGACCGGGTAAAGGACATGGGTAGGTAGTTGAGTAACCCTCTGGGTTGACGGACCGAATGTGGTAGACCGAACGTGGTACAGTAACGTCTATATGCAGTACGGCTCCTCGGGGTCCAAATAAGGACATCTTGAAGACGGGTGGCCACTTGGTGTTCTCTTTATGAAGGAACTGTATGACTTACCAGCTGCAAAGACACCCACCGAGGTCATCCCAAATCTCGAAGTGGTATCACGAGGTTCGGTTGGCCGTGGACCGGCGTCCTGGGGTTCGTCTAGAGAGGTAAACGTTTCTCCCATAACTTGAAGTGGTCAATATACAGCGTAATAACGCTGTTACCGTGGCGGCTTCTTTTATGGTTTGTCACCAAGCTGGGGATGATCCGGATGGATGCCGACCTGCCCAAAGTGATGGGACTCCGGCTCCGGGAGTCGGCAAGCTGACTCGCAGCGTGGCCATGTGGCAGGGAAGCAGCTCGAGGGCAAGCTAATGAAGCAGAAATGGCAGATGCCGTCACTGGGCCGGTCATGCGGGTTTGGCCATGAACCCCAATTACCAGCCTGTCCCATTCCACGTCCTTCAACTCCACCTTCAACGTTGGGCTCGGTTGGAGAGGTTAAAAGGGAGCTAGCTATGGCGACGTTGGGTTGAGTTGGAATGAAGCTTGATCCTTGAGCCGTGGAAGCTTGATACTACTTTTCATGGAAAGGGAAGGTAACACAGCTTAAATACTACGCCTCAATATCTTGGGTCGTGCTAGACAGTTTTCCTGGTTGACGAGTGACGAGTGACGAGGAAGGTGAGGAAAACAAAGATTACAGCTTCGAGCGGGGAACATTGGGGCTGTTTACTGCTACCAAGCAGGCAGTTACCGTATAATCTCGCGCAACTCGTATTCCAGGACAGGCATAATCGTGCGGATTCTGTAAGGTTAAAGGTCTGCCAGTTGCGTTTGGCTGTAAGTAAGGTACGTGGCTGTAGAAGCAAATGGCAGAGCTATAACCCTGCGTTGCCGGACTGTCCTGGAATACGAGTTGTTCGAGATTATACGGTAGCTGGAGAAGCTTACCGGCAGGTAGGAATTGGGGGACAGCTCGGGTCCGAGGTAAATTCGCTGCCACTGGTGCATGATCCCTCTCTGTCACCATACGTGCCCATTGTTGATCTGGTCCAGACTGGCGGTAACCTGAAGGGTGCTCCTCGCTTTCCACCCCTCGGTATCACCATTCTTGCTTCATGTTCCGTTACTGAGGCAACCTGGAGTCTTTGTTAGTTTGGTGCTTGGGCCCCTTGGACCCCAAACCAGAACCCCATTTCCTCCGAACCCCGACCGATCTCATGGAGGTTACTGTCCGCTTCTTGGACCTATCAAACATCAGATTTGTGAGTATTAGGAGCAGAGCAGGTATCTCGCCGGGACTGCCATGTCTGAAAAGGATATCTCGCCTGTCCACGAGCTGTTGGATGAGTGAAGAGAACTCCACTTCCACGCTTAAATTGCTCCGGGGAAAATGAACCTTTGTATGCCGCTATGACTTGCTTCCAGAACTCGATTGTCATGTGCTAAAAAAAACGAATACGACGTTCGAATGCTTACCTTGTCCATCAGCTGGGGAGTGGGGTTGAATACGTCAGTCGCCCTCCATTCTACCACAGCTTCCCTCTCAAAGTCTGAATAACCGGACCTCCTGTCCATTGCTTTCGCGAAGCAGCTTTCGATTCTTGTACCCATACCAGACACGGAGCCCAGCCGCTCCCGCCGCAACCATGAGAAGCATCCACGCGTTGGTCCAGTGACCAGTGGGATATCCTCGAGCTGCCTCCTCTTTTTTGTAAATCCAAACACCGGGGATTTGGCCGATGCCACCCCCGACACTCACATTTATTGCAATAGCAAGGCCTACGGAAGCCGTACTGTAGACATTGGATGAGAGCCATCCCAGCATTGGGGGGACACAGGCAAAAGAACCCGCCGATGCAAGGATGAGGCAACCGTATCTGTGTTCGTAGGCATCTACTGGTAGCGTGACCAACGCTATAAAGCCTACGGCACCAATGAGCGCAAATACGGCGCTGTGAATACCACGGGCATTGAAGCGGTCCGCCGACCACGAAACAACAATCTGTGTCACTGTAGGTATTTCTGTCAGTCGAGTGTCCCGGTTTTCTGGTACCCAGATATGCATGGACTAACCATAAGCTACCGCATAAGGTGGAACGCTCATCAACTGAGCCCGGAGATCTTTGTATCCCAGTCCGGCAGTGATGGATGGGGTGAATAACGACAGCGAGCTGAAGGGAACCGAGACTCCAAAGTAGATGAGGTAGTGACCGTAGAGTCGCCAGTCGGTAAGCGTGGTTTTGGCGTCCTGCCACGTCATACTGCGATGATGTCTCTTGCTCCCTTCCACCTTGAGACGAGCTAGCGCAATTTCGCGTTCTCTTCCTTTGAGGTGTTCCTCCGGGTAGTCCGGTAGGAAAAAGAGGACAAAGAGTGACGAGACGCAAGAGGGTGCGCCTTCGATGATGAAGAGCCAGCGCCAGGCAGATAGTCCGCTTGCGCCATTCATGTGGCCGATGCCGTATGCAATTGCGCCTCCGAAGGCACCGGCGAGCGTGGCGCTGGCGAGGATGGAGGCGACCCTGACACTACGCTCGTCGGACTTGTACCAAAAGGTAAGGTAGTAGACCAGCCTATCCGCCGAGATGGTTAGCGCTTCGAGGTGGTTAAAGGGGCCATCAGTGGTACCAACCCAGGGAAAAGACCAGCTTCAGAAGCACCAAGGATGAACCTCACCGCGGCCAAAGAGGAAAAGTTCTGAACACCACCCAGTCCCATAGTTATGGCACCCCATGAAAACATGAGGAATGCAATCCATCGCGAAGGTCGCAGCTTCTTGAGGAGAATGTTGGATGGGACCTCGAAAATAGCATACGCCACCAGGAAAAGCATCAAGGCGATGTTGAACTGGTATTGGGTGGAATGGGTCTCGGTCTGCATGTCATTGTGTGTCGAAGAGTTGAGAATTCGGGCGTTGCCGATATTGGAACGGTCGAGATAGCAGAGGAAGTAAATGGCGGCGCAAAGTGGCAGAATGGTCAAGTCCTGTTTACGCAATAGAGCTCGCTCCTCGGCCGGGGAATACTCGAAAGTTGGGGTGAACTGGTAGATCTGGGGTCAGCATGTGGGAAGCCAAGACTGTGTTCGGTTGACCTACTCACCTCGTTGTTCCTGCCATCTTCTACCTCGTCTAACTGCTTCTCCTTGTCTAAACCCGTTTCTTCGATCGAGTGAGCCATGATGACTTTAGTGAGCTGCTCTTTGTCAAACTTCTGATCTTGTAGACAACGAACGTTTGAAGTTCAGGATCGTGGTAGGGTTGGTTGCCGAGATCCGAAGCGGGCGGGTAAAGGTAAGCGATAGATGGGTGCGGGGGGATGAACAACCAGACTTTGGTGAAAGCCGTCAGGGTACCGGAGGGGTACTTGGGAGGAGGAGCGCTAAGGTACCTTACCGTCAGTGCAGAAAGACTGGATCTCTACCTTCTCACTTATCACTAACATTATCGCGCTCCAATACAGCGCATCCTTCAACAACGTTTTTCGGGGGGCTGGAAAAGGGTTTCAAAGGAGAGTGAGGAGTACAGTCTTGTTATGCTTCCTTGGTTCGTCCCGGCAGTATTCTGATGATGAAAAAGAGAATGACAGTGTTCAGGTCAATGTCTGTTTTGTTAAGGCGTTCAGTCTATCCCGAATCAACGTCGCCACGGTGGGGAAGATCGATACTTTCTCCGCCCAACATTGACAGGAAGGGGGAAGTCGCGAAGAGGTTGCAACATCTGGTCTCTTCAAACTCGCATGGCTTCCTTCCGGTTGTTAAAGTCGCCAAATGACCTGGAGAACGGAAAGTGCAGAATTTGCGATCATCCAGACGTTGACCTGCACCTTCCTCTTGTGTGCGGTGCTTTGCAAACTGCAATAGACTGCAGTTAAATTTGATCCACCCCGTCTCCCCAGCCTTCTTTCCCCGGTTGACCACCAACCGGAATGTCTGGTCGTCAACCCTGACTCGTCCATCTCAACATAGTAATATTGGATGCGCATTCGGCAGTTGTGACAATGTTGCAACGTTGGATCCGCCCATGGTCACTTGGACGCGCCAACGAACCGCGACTGCTACGAATGGTCAACGTGATCATTGATGGTATCTCCAATCCAATTATGGTATCCACATACCGGTACTAAAAGTGAAAACATTATGTACAGCTTCAGCGGACGATCGACCCTTGGCTTCTTTGGCCTTCGAAACGGATGCGCCTCGGTTTGTACAGGGGTTAACTCAATTGGGAATCCGAACCGTCAGCCGGTTTTTTTTTACTGGCCTCACAGGGCATATTTTGGCGCGCTACACGCTCGGGTATAAGATTCCGATGCTGCTGTTTCCCCTCCCCTCGACATGCTAATTTCCAATTCCAGGCAACAGGGCGGGTTTCCGGTCTTGTCATTGGCTTCAATTGCCAGATGCTCTGCTTCACTTTCGCTTTATGACGGGAACACACCGCGAAGCGGCTGGGTACGGATTGTTTGGTCAATGCAATTTTGTGTCGTTGACAATTGCTGGTGATGGAGTCATGAAGACAACAAACTGCACGCTAATAATGCAAGGTACCAAATGGTGGATACGGGCCACCGCAGCATCATTTCCAGTCCAATTCCAGTCATCATCATCTTGATTTTCTAGCATATCCAATAGGTATCATCACTGCATTATATCAAGGTTCCCTCCATCATCATCCATTTATCCAACGGAAGAAAAAAAACCAACTGTACAACGACCATGGCGACTTTCCCGTCCGTCTCATCCCATTATCATTATTGTTGTAGTAAGGGTATCATGTCGGGTTATTTTGGCGATTGTTGCTTTTAGACTCCTTTAGAGAGCCAAGACGCCAACGAGGCCGGCAAACGCAGCGACGGCGGCGAAGACGGGGGCTGTGAGGATTCCGTGTTAGCCATTGTGTACAGGGAAGATAAGGGGAAAATAAAGTAAGAGATGATGGGGCAAGCGATTCGTTGGTAGGCGAGGAGGGAGAGGAAGAAGAAGATGGTGTAGGGGAAGAAGGAGCCTCCGATGACCCTGTGCGGATCGTAGGAAGATCGACCAAAGCCAAGGAAGAGGAATGGGAAGATGATGTGGTGGTGGCTTCAACGAGTCAAAACTGACACAAGGCTGGAAACAAGGGGTTCATGTTAACTTGCCAGAGCTGGAAGCAGCACCGCTCTTTCCGTTCATCTTGGCGAAAATGGCCTTGCACTCGGCAGTATCGGTGGCAAAGGTGAGCTCGATATAATCGCCGATCTTGGTAGGGCAGTTGTTCTTGGCCACGCTGCTCGCGCCCTTGGCCGCCTCGGTCAGCCACGCCTTGGCCTCCTCCTCGTAGGACGAGTAGGCCGAGGTCAAGGACGCGGGGACGGGGACGGTGGGGGTCACGGCATCCGGGGTCTCGCAGGCTTTCTCGGCTTGGTCGATACCCAGCGTGGTGGTGGGCTCCTCAGGAGCGGCTGTTGAAAGCCAGGACGCCAGATCGGTGTCGGAGGGATAAGGGGCGGCGTTTTGAATCGACCTCAGCGCCGAGCTGAGGCTGTAAACGCAGCTGGTGAACTGGCTGCCCGAGCCAGAAATGGCGTATGAAACCACGTAGGCCCGCTTGTCGACCTCGTTCTGCCCTGCCTGACCATGCGCGCGGATGGCATCCTGGACAGCCGAACCCTTAAAGACGGGGGCCGGAGTGATCAGAGCGGCGGGGGCTTCAGCCCGGGGCTGGGGAACAGCAGAAGCCGAAGCGGTGGCCGCAAGGGCAACAAGAATAGTGTTGGAACGCATCGTTATGGGCGGGTTGGTTGGATGGTGAGGTTGAAGAGTTGGAGTGTGAGGTGAAGAAGGTGCTGAATGTTGTGAAACACTCGACTACCTTGGGCAGCCCGGGTCTTTATGTATAAACAAACATGACCCTCCCCTTCTTTGAGCTGAACCGTTTCCGGTCAGCATCCCGAGGCCGTGAATCGTTGCCTGTACTCCCGCCCCGAGTAACAGGCACAGCCCAATTGCATCCAATAGTGTGGTACATCGCGCTAAACTCGTGGCAGACTGTTGAATCCGAGGTTCCCTATGTGGTTGAAGCCCATGTCATGCCGTATTCCGCGCCCCGTGACGGCCAGCCGTTGCATTTTCTGCAGGGACCTTTGCACCCAAAAGATCTAGTTTCGTGCTCCATCGAACGGAGCCTGAGACACTAACAACAAAGGGGTCACCGAGGGGCGGCGAGTGCAAAAGAGTTAGGCGTTGTTTCTGTCCGCGTGAGTCAGGTTCTGGAAGACTGGAACTAGAGGAGCGGGACGTTGGTCGAATTCGGGTCTAGTATGTGTGCTCTGTATCGGTTCGGTTCAATGCAAGGGCGAGCGTGAACACCACCCGGAGCGGGATACGGAGATGAAACAAAAAAAGTTCACCAGTACCGTGCATCTCTAGTGGCGCAGGTACCGTCCTAATGCGGTTAGCATTTCGTAGTACATACTACCTACCTACATGGGCGATAGCCTCACGCCAGAAAACCTTTGTGTGACCGACTTGTCCTGTGCCATTGGAATATTGGAAATACCTACGCTCCTACGGCCACCACTTCGACTCGAACTGGTTCTTGGTGGTGTAGGTTTGGGATGGGTTGAATAGAAAATGATTGCATCAAAAAGCGTCGATACTGTCATGTCCCGGCGTCAGCGGCGTCTTCAAATTCCCCCACAGTCTCCTACAGTACTGTGTAGAGCGAGATCAGTTGCTTTCGAGTCCGAGGTATGAAGTATAAGATCTGTAGATCATGCAAATCTGTTTCCCCAGACTGTCCAGACGCCCTGGAAGGGAATGCAAATCTGCAAATCTGGGGTGCTGGAGCCACAGCTACCAGTTGGCGGACTTTGCGGCACAGCCCAAGGAGTGCATGATCGGGCAATGATCGACGCCAATACAAAGGCCCAAAAGGTCTGGATGAACACCACGCCGTACGGCCACCAGTCAAAGAGTCTGCAGGGAGGCTCCGAGGTTCTGGGCGGATCGAGGCTGTGGGTGTTGTGCGCGGTGCTTGACATGGTCTGGATGGCCCCTTGAAGCTCATGGCATCATGGCCAGAACAACTCAAACGGCAAACCCCACGGTGATGTTGCGGGGGCGAGTTATGATGACTTTCGCTCGCTTTCGCACCGCAATCAAGCGAGTGATTGACCAAGCATGTGACAGACTTGCCTGGTTCCGTCCCCCGAAGAGCCTTTGAAGTCCTTGTAGGTAGAGCAACTATGATATGTTATCAGCATGCTGTGTCGTTAATCGCTGCTATGCGAGCTCGTAAGTTGAACTCACCAGGCTGTTGCTTTCGTGACTTTTCCGCACTCCCGTCTCCCCTTGTGTCCCAGATATGGATCTAGATCCAGTCGCCCTCTTCGCTCGAGTGCCCGATGTTCTCCAAAACTTCACTTGGTCGATGCTGAAGCCGGAAAGAGATTGTGCGGCAACAGGCGCTTTCGTCGCTCAAGTCGTGCATTTAAATCTTGAGAGCAACGGAGACCGTAACAACTACCCGCTTCATGAACTCTCGGCTTTTATCCAAAGTTGCTCAAACGTGACGTTGACGAATGTGTCCTATGGGGGACTGGCCGACTGGTTCATCTACAGCTCTGCTGTCGATAGCAAAGGATTGGATTTGTTGATAAGAGAAGTCAGCAACAAGACTTGCGTCTTGGACTATTGCAAGAGTTACAAGTTCGAAGGAGATCCGGATCTTGCTGGTATTGATGTGAGTGCTGCGTTTTCGGCCACGGTGGACATTCGGAGTGCTGTTGAACGGCGCGAAACTAATACCAAAACCAGGTGTACGCAACATACCTCCTCCAAGCCGTTGTTACCACGTGCTTCATGTTCGCATATCTCTACAATTGGTCAGCATGGAGAAAACGAACCGGGTAAGCAAAGGGAATCCTGGGTGACGTTACCACTTCTACTTCATTAACCCCCACAATAACTTCGTTCTCCGAGTCACTCCAGGATTCGTTGAGCGTTTTCTTATCTCCTCACTGTATTCCTCCGTCGCAGTCACTATCGCGGCCATCGTCTACAACTACCGTGACCAGGCGCCCGGAACGCAATACGGCCACTTGTTCTCCAACACCGGGGCCCACTTCATGTTGATGGTGCTCATCTGTTTGTGGCCGTGGTATTCTCGACGACAAGCCAGATCGTACTCCAGAGTCGTGGTGCTAGCCGTTGTTGTCCTGTTTCCGCTGCTTTTCTTTGCGACGTACTTCACCCAGTTCTGGCCGATTCTCTCTGGGTTTGAGCAAGCATGTCCGTTTGTGGCTCCTGAGCTTTTCCGTCTTTATTACGCGAAGTGCTATTCCGACATCTTTGTGATGACTTTTGTGCCGGCCTATCGGTGCGCTTTTCCCTTTTCCGTTCGATCTGGGCCCGAAAAGCCGAGGAATACCGTCTTCGGATACTTAAAGCGACACCGGACAAGAATCGCAAGTGCCGCGTTGTTTGTCTTCTATCTCCTCAGCTTTGCCATACTGTGGATTGATCTCGTCATCTTTGGGCTGTCTCGTCAACAGGCCCACGAGCTAGCTGGACACTCTGATTCTGAAGATGTATGGAGCTTCGGCCAGGTCGTATCCGTGACAGGGTGGCTTCCTGTGATCATTGGCCTCTTTAGGGTGTGGTTTTGTAGGTTCTCTCGTTGATCATTTCCCCACAGGTCTGTTATGACGCCCAAATGAACTAACGCGGACCAGGGGAATCTGTCCACGCATATTACACCAGAACCATCGCCCCAATGCTTCTGGCCATCAGAGCGCGCGCAACGAGCGGTTTTCGGTCATCGTCACAAGACAGTGAAGCAAAACTAGATGTGGCCACATCAAGGGGTGGAGAACAGATCCCAGGCGCTCGATGCGGTTGGGAGAATAGCGGAAGCCATACCGAGAAAGACGAGAAGGAAGTGAAAGCGCTGGCCGTCGAGGAAGAGGTCGCAGATCAGAAGACCGGGTCGATGTTATATGGAGAACCTGCGAGAGGAACGGGTGTGATGAGGATCTAGCAAGCCGGACAATAGCTTTTCGCGCATACTGAGTTGGTGTGCACGATCTTCCACCACAAATCATACTCTGTGGTATATGTACCAGTCGACTACCTCGCCGGGGGAAAGCTTCCCCAGTGTCGTATTCAAGCAAGCGTGGAGGAAGGTCCACAGATCAGAGACTGATGGCAGAGACGTCATCAAAACTCCCTGGTCGAGGAAGAATGAGATTTGAGCAGCAATACTTCCAGGCGCAGAGCAGTTTCTTTCGGGCTCCAAGTGGTCGAGCGTCAGATTCTTGAGGGTAATAGGCAGTTTAGCGTAGATATCGCTCAGCTCCAAGCCTGAAGACATGGTCGCAATTCCAAGGATGAGTGTACAAAGATAACGGCCATCTGGTTTAGAAAAGAGTCGCGCATCTCCTGTTTATAAGGGCGAGGCGGCTGTTAGATCTCGAGGGCGAACCAACCACCCCGAAGAGCGACACAGAAGCCAGGCGGCCAGTACGAGACCGCTTGCACATCATGTTGGTCACCGATTCCGTTGTAGAAGGATGTAATGCCGTGGTAATGGGCGGCAGCGCTAGATCATCATCCTGATGGACGTGGGGGGCGGGGCGGTTCATGTTGCACATGTGGTCCTCGAAACCCGAGTCCTCCAGTCGCCTTGGGGTCGTCTTCGAGGGTTCCGAAGTAAATTTCTGCAAATTCCATGGTGAAAGCTGTACCGTAGAAGGTCGTGGCGTTCGTTTTCGGCATCTAGCAGGGAGGCACATTCAGCATTGCGAACATGCTCGAATATCATCAAAACCCAAACCCTAAGACACTCAAGTTGCGTCTATGTAATTGCCATTCGTTGGAGTCGATAGATTCTGCCGCAGACTGCTGGATCCCGAAAACGAACTCCCCGAGTTTCCACGGTAGGTCATAGCACCGTGAGGATGTTTGCCAGCACGGGAAAGTCCGCGGCGTGCATTGTGTTAGGAGACCGCTAGGTACGTCCGTAAGTCGGGAGCTCGGGGGCTCGGGCCCTGAACAGAGTACTTTGCTGATTGTGCAACCAAGTATCCGATTGTCGATGCCTCGTTTCATCTGGTTGCGGGCCACCGAACTTGGGATGGAAGAGTTGAAGAATGAAGACAAACGGTTGATGTTGAACTTGACTTCCCCACGTCAGGCAATCCACCGAGCAAGCCCCATAGGGCGGTCCAGCCTCATTCAGTTCCCCACCTCTCCCCCACGAACTGCACCCCTTTTACGCCACACTGGCCCACGCAGCAGTCGTCATCGGCGGATAGGCAGCACTCCACAGCGCTTTAGGCGGTCGGTCATCCAGCCGCCTGTCGCAACCGCCAATCTTCCCCGCAACAACAACAATAACAACATCAACATCCCATCACCACCAACAACAACGTCAACAAACCAAATCAAACCACCGTGACCCTAACACCTCAAACCTACCAAAGCATACACTACAATTGCCCGCGTCGCGCGCCCCCATCACCAAAATGAACCGCCTCTTCGGCACCTCCTCCAAACCCTCGGCCCCAAAACCCACCCTCACAACCGCCATCACCTCCCTCGACACGCGCCTCTCCTCCATCGACGTCAAGCTGGCCTCCCTCACCGCCGAACTTTCGGGGTACCAGTCCAAACTCTCCAAAATGCGCGACGGCCCCGGCAAAACCGCGCTCAAGCAAAAAGCGCTCAAAGTGTTGCGGCAACGCAAACAATACGAAGCCCAGCGTGACCAGATCCAGTCGCAGGTGTGGAACATGGAGCAAGCGCAGACGATGCAAGATAACCTCAAGAACACGATGGTGACTATTGATGCGCTCAAGACTACCAATAAGCAACTCAAAAAAGACTATGGGAAGGTGGATTTGGATAAGATTGAGCGGTTGCAGGACGAGATGGCGGATTTGTTGGATGTGGGGAATGAGATCCAGGAGTCACTGGCGAGGAGTTATGAGGTGCCGGAGGATGTGGATGAGGAGGAGCTGGATGCGGAGCTGGAGGCGTTGGGACAGGAGGTGGAGCTGGAGAGGGAGATGTATGGGGGTGTGGGGGAGGGGGCGGTGCCGAGTTTTATGCAGGATGAGGTGCCGGAGTTTGTGGATGAGGAGCCGAAGGTGGGGGGGAAGGTGAAGGAGGTTGCTGGTTAAGGAGGGGGTTGATGATTATGCTGCGAAGGGGATGTGATGGGAAGGCATTATGGTGGGAAGGGTTGGGTTAGGCCGCTTTGGGATCCGAGTTGTGGCTTGGATGGTTTCGGGTACGAAGGGGGGCATTGTCAGACATCGGTTGAAGCACATACATATACCAGGACGAGAGGCGGAACTATAGTCGAACCATGCTTTCTATTCGGTGCTTTCAACAGGAACATGTATTTAGCTTCAGTCACTGTGATCGAGGCATACAGGACATCAAGGAGACAAACATACAAATACAGATAACAACACTTCCATTGAGCACATACCCTGCCCTGCTCTATCACTAAATTCCATGAGAATAGCCAACACGACTATCGTCAAGTTCGTAAACAATACCTAATAACAATGATACGCATTCGCAAGAATAACAAGACTCCTTGCCATGATCTTGTGATCTGGCACTAACCATCCAACCAACGCCTGTGCTCCATACAATCTGTACTACCAAACTGGGCTAACTTTGACAATGACGTCCCGTCCTAAAATAGCTGGGTACTAAACTACAGAAGAAACTTGCCCCCTAAAACACGCTCGGATTACTGCACGGTATCAAAGAACCGACTAGCCTCCTCCAACTCCTTGTCGCCGTTACAGAAATCCCACCCGACGATGAAACTGGTTTGACTACAACAGATAATCCTCCGGGCATCGTACTGCAACTTAAACACCCTCGGCGCATTCTCTTCAGCCGGTGCTGTGGGGATATGCGGATGATGACGCCCACCTGCCATAGGCGGGAGCTGAGGCTGTTGCGCTGGCGCTGCTGTGACAGCATCCGCTGGAGCAACCGGCACCTGTGGTAGCGAGACTTGCGGGACAACAGGTTGGCCTGCCGCTGCTCCTGCCGCCAGTGCTGCTGCTGCCGCCGTTGCCGTTGCCGTTGCCGTTGCCGTTGCCGTTGCCGTTGCCGTTGCCGTTGC